>JAUELE010227558.1:0-21257 GCA_031471655.1 Diodora aspera | reverse complement strand
ATCAGCAATTCTTGAGCAGCCTTCTGTGCAGTAGCTAATTTTGCTATATGTAGGTATTACATGGTACACTGGCTTCTGATGACATTATCCTCAGTTTTTCAGTCTTCATATCTCGCAGGTCTCACTGCATCAAGTTAGCAGCAATACTGGAGTAAATGAGTGACGTAGGCTTTTGCATGGTTTTTGGCAATCTTTCAGCCACATCACCACGGTCTCACCAACATCACGTTGGTATCTGGGCTTCTGTCTGAGCTCCCGGTTGACATAGGGGTGCCCGGGCAGGAGCTCGAACCACAACCACCTTGGCTGGCAGATTGCTGGGCCAACGCATTAACCACTGCGCCATCCCTCGCCCCCAGCAATACTGGAGAGGTCACAAAGTGCACTAATAGGATGAAGATGAACAACAAAGAAAAGATGCATCGTCCTGAAATTAAGTAAGACACAAATAAACTGGAGCAATATATCAGGCAATTATACTTATATTCAACATGTAAACAAGGCTGGTGATTCTGTGTCTAATGTTCAGTACTAACTGGTGATATTGCTACTGTCAATACACTACCATGAAGATGTAATAAATTAATGAACTGCCACCCAAGAAATATGTTTAACTAAACATGTAAGTATCACAGCAATCAGTCAATTTGCGGGTAGGATTGATATGCACATATAGCACAACAGTTGTTAAATATTACAATTTCTGACAAATGCCCCCAGTTCATCTTGCTTACATACTGATAACAGCCTGATATAAATGAAACAAAGACGTAGTTCCAACTGATTTCAGCTGATTCTTGCTACATGCAGTGATCATCTGGTGCATTGTATGACCATGACAGTACCCTTTGTTTATCAGTTCCAGCAGTTGCTCATCCATGTAAACTTTGTTTCTGCAATGAACCAACCATACCTGAGATCACCAATGCTGGAAAGCTTAAGGGATCATGGAATAAACTCAATGAACTCCTTGTGGGAAGAGCCTTAATCGTAATGAGCCTAAGTTTTGACTTCAGATTGTGAACAAAAATATTTGAAAAATATGTTGAAAAAGTTAGAGATAAGTTTGTCAAGAAGCAAATCCTCTCCTCCCCCACCCCCTCAATTCTCCCAATGTTGTGGGTTATTCATCGGACCTTTTCTACCTTCCGTTTTGACTTACTAGAGCTGTCGATTCCCCCCACCCCCCTACACTCTCCTAAATGTGCATACATTTCTGACAATATTATACTCTCTACTTCTACTAAACTATTTTAAGAATATGATATATGGATATTCTCAATGGAGTCTATTTAGATTTGCAACTCAGGAGGCATGACAGGATTTATTTTCTTTCAAGTGAAATTTAAAGCAAGTCTAGTCAAGCCCTCCTCAGACTTTTCCTTCGAGTTCTTCCTTCCCCCAGCTATATCTGTAGTGTCTATAAGTTCTAAACGGTCACAGCATGCATCACTGGATTTACTAACAAATAGCTTGCAATTGTTTATGTGTTTGATTTAATTGTAAATGGGGATGTCAAGACTCCAAACAAATTAGCTCAACATCTTTCATCAAGCAGCAAACTTTCTGTTACTTTAAGTAACAGGTCAAAAAGGATATGCTTTGTATTTTATGTTCATTTGTGATTGCACAGAATGAATGTAAATTAACCCTTATTTTTTTCTTCATGATCTCTCTTTTAATTTTAGTCACCTGACCATCTAACTTTTATTTCATCACAATCTGTTCATCTCACCATCTTCCTCTTTTTCTCACAAGCATCTTTATCTGTCTCACAATCATCTGTCTTTGTCACACCATCATATTTGTCTCACAACCATCTGTCTTTTTCTCACTATCATCTGTCCTTGTCACACAATCAATTGTGTCTCACAATCATCGATCTGTCTCACAAGCATATCTCTCTATCTTACCATTATCTGTCCTTGCAACACAATCATGTTTGTCCCACATTCATCAATAGTGTCTCATCATCATCTCTCTATGTCTCACCATCATCTGCCTTGTCTCACAATCATGTCTTTTTCTCACCATCACCTGTCTTTGCTCCACCATCATTTGTCTTTGACTCACCATCATCTGTCTTTGCTCCACCATCATTTGTCTTTGACTCACCATCATCTGTCTTTGACTCACCATCACCTGTCTTTGCTCCACTGTCATTTGTTTGTGTCTCACAATCATGTCTTTTTCTCACCATCACCTGTCTTTGCTCCACCGTCATTTGTTTGTGTCTCACAATCATGTCTTTTTCTCACCATCATCTGTCTTTGCTCCACCGTCATTTGTTTGTGTCTCACAATCATGTCTTTTTCTCACCATCACCTGTCTTTGCTCCACTGTCATTTGTCTTTTTCTCACCATCACCTGTCTTTGCTCCACCGTCATTTGTTTGTGTCTCACAATCATGTCTTTTTCTAACCATCACCTGTCTTTGCTCCACTGTCATTTGTTTGTGTCTCACCATCACCTGTCTTTGACTCGCCATCATATGTCTTAGTCACTCCATCATCTGTCTTTGACTCGCCATCATATGTCTTAGTCACTCCATCATCTGTCTGTGTCTTGCCATCATGTGTCTTTAACTAACATTCATCTGTCTTTGACTCACCATAGTCTGTCTGTGTCTCACCGGGAGCGCGACATTTGCGGGATTTTATACCTCAATTGCGGGGGAAAACACCCGACATTTGCGGGAAATTAATAATCCCTTAATAATCCCTTAAACAAACAACTACACCCCTTCCGTTAGCCAGATCTAATCTGTTGCCCCCTGTTCACCACGGGGAGGTGGAAGTAGGATTTGGAACAGGATTTTTATGTGAAAGTCATTTAAAAGTCATATATAAATGTCATAAATAAAAATGATACTTCAAAGGGTGACGGGCTGAAAGCGCCGGCCCATGGACGTCAGAAACTCCATTCTCGTGATGTCACCATTTGTTAATTTCTGCAACTGGCCAGCAGCAAACACTTCCTTTGCTTTGTCTGCACACTTCTTAGCTTGATGTATGAGTTAGCTTGTAGTTTCCAGATGACGTCTAGAAAAATGAAAATAGTTGGATATGCTGTGTAAAACTGAGCATTAAAATGGGCATAGAAAGACTCTGTTGCTTTGTCAGTTCTCTTCATGGATGATGGTACAGTCAGCCCCCGTTAATCTGACACCCATTAATCCGACACCCTCGATAGTCGGACATAAACTTCGGGAACCGTTCAAACAAGCGTAATTTGCCCCCGTTAATCCGACACCCTCGCTGTCCGACTCCAATGCTGTGTTTGCGTAACGGAATTGATCCAATTAACTGATAATTACCCCGTTAATCCGACAGGGTCGACTGACCACTTAAGTCCGAGCACCGATGCGGTAGGTTGATTACTTCTGTCTTTGTAATCACTGAAGCATGAATAATCCGAGTTCTCATCTCTTTGCCGTGCAATTAACTGTCTAATCAGATACATGTGATAAATCCGACTTTGAAACCAGAAACAATTTACAACGTACACTTGTGCTAAAGCCTGTTCACCTGTCTTGAGTGAAGCCCGTAATGAAATTTGCTATAAAAGTGCAACCAACGATAAAAGACTTTTTCAACTAGAGATGTTTTGATTGGCACATTTGTTCATGTCTATGTATTTATCTCATTGTATTTATTTATGGTCGGTGAAGAAACGTGAAATAAAATCATAGTATCTTGGCAAAGGCTTATGTCTTAACATATTAATATATGTTAACATATATACTCCATGCTCGCTCTGTGTCCTTTATGAAAAAAGGTCGGGAAAAGACGCTCCCCCGTTAATCCGACACCCTCGTTAATCCGACATTTTTGTCTGCAACCGCGAGTGTCGGATTAACGGGGGCTGGCTGAATCTGTTAAATTAAAGCTTAAGGTTTACTTCCTTGTATTAATGTTTTGTCAGAATACTGACTGTCGATCATAATTCATGATTTATATAACGAAAACACACTACAAGTACAAGAAATTCAACATTATGACCATTATTTGTCTTTCTAGTATAAATCCTGTTGAATATCTACTTTCTCTGACTTATCACCATTAGCGTTGAGAAAAATGTCATATTAAATTGTCACTGTTAATTTACAACTGTCTGCACAAATGGTCATTTCAGTAACAACTTTTGTCCTTCCTGTAACAACTTTTGTCCTTCCTTTAACAAGTGTCCTTCCTGTAACACACAAGATATTGCTCAGATTTTCAAACAAGATTGCCTTATAAACTCTAAATATCCATTGAGAAGATTAATGTTGGCAACCTGATTTAAACTGGTTGTTAATAGGTATATATCTGATCGTACTGGAATTTTATGTGATTTAAAAGTACCACACCTAAGGTAAATCTGAAGACACCATGTATTGTTTGAAACATTTAGACCTACATAACTAAAATATATGTGAGGCTATGGACTAGACACTTGAAACATAAGCGATTAAAGACTCACAGACGGAAATGTGTGCATTTTATCACTTGCATTGCAGTATTATCTGAGCAATACAGAATGTTACGGGAAGGACATCTTATCAACCACTGCCATGTAAAAGATGTAAAAACCAAATTAATACCATGCCATTAAGGTGTACTTTTACTTTTATTTCATTGTTCAGTTAATATTCATTTCTAATGAAAGACCAAACTTTACCTTTTTGAAAAGTCATTTTGTCATTATCAGCATTATCAAATCTTGACGTATTTTGATGTTCATTCATGTGTATATGTATATGTAAATAACTCAAATCGTTTATAATATCTAGCGCAAATCGCTACGCAATTGGTCTTAGTTACATGTTTTAACTGTATCATGTTCGAATTTATAACTACATATGTATCATGTATACTGAGAGTGCGATGTAAGCACAGTTTTCTGTCTGTCTGTCTCATTGTCTGTATTTTGGTCAACTGACATTTCACAATCTGATTGGGTCGTTACTTACAAACACATTGTATTGCTTTCTTGGCGACAAGATAGAATTAAGCAAATTCATTGTGTCAGTCGGACATATCGCAGGCACTAGTTACGCAATGATGATTCAGGGGTGTGTTGAATCCACGTAAATAATTCAGCCTATGGCATATTTTTCAAACATATCTTTTGAGATTATTGATTATCTTGCATTTACGGATGTGTATGGATAAAAAAAAATGTGATTACATAAAAGTTGTTTCCATATCATTTAATATTAAAGCCATATGGGATATTTGTTTCCGGTCGTCAACCAATAGGAAAGATGGAGTGTGAAGGGGAGAAGAAGTACGTGGGTTGTGGGGCAGAGGATCAGATGCATGGCGTCCGCAATTTCTCTAAATTACCTGAGTCTGACATTTCTGACACTCTTAAGAAGCTATCAGAGGTGAGTCCTTTATGCACTCATTCATTTCTCTGTAAGTAACATTTTACCGTCACCAGAAGTTCGTATTTATTTTCCATTTTTCATCACTAAATTTCTACTGTCCAATTCTGTTGTTTCTCTTGTCAGACAGGATTACACACAGCCAATGCTGAAGATGTGATCAATAAAACCATTCGCATAACAGATAACAAACAGCTGAACATTCGTGATGTCATCTACGTGACAGCCATTCTAGGAAATGTTGCTGGTGTTCCTAACATCACAAAAGCGGTGAGAACATTTTGCGGTAAACGCACATTTGAGATTATTGTTGGTGAATCGAGTTTTCATGTTTATTCCAACCGGCTGAATATGGTTTCATGTTTCTGTACACGTACGTCACATCACCTTTGATTTTCTTAATGATTTTGTAATGGGTAAATGCAAACGTAGTACGGAAAACAAAATGATCCGCTTGTCATTGCACTTGTCAACGAACTGGTAGAGATAGAACTATAAGCGCATAAAGTATGGGGACTCGGTGAAGTTCAAAATCACATTAAACGCATTTGTGTTCTCCACGTTTTACTTAGAACCACCTGAGAAGGACAGTGTGTGCCCAGTAGCCTAAAATATCGAAACCATTTCAAATGATTTATTAAGTTTGAGCTGCGGGGAAAGTTCGATTTCCTTATAAGGGCATTCGTTTTTACAACTATGTGAGTCACCAATCCACCGCAAATTGATGACTCGTAATGTCATGCCCCTGAACATTTGAGTTTAAATAATACAGGTGACTCAGGACATCCTCACCATGTATTCCAAAGTTCTTGACGTGGACAGGAACGTCTTGGTGGAGGCACAGACTGCAGGAAACTTAACAACCAGGTACCAAGTAACTTACAACTGGATGCCATTCTAAAAATGTCTTTCAAAAGACAAAGGATTTTGTATCAATAAACCCTCCTTCAATATATTTTCGTTAAATATGCTAAAGGACAAAGTCCCTGTGCATGAGGAATATCAAAATATTTTTGTGTATGATGACACACACGTATAATGTTGATTGGTAAATGCATGCCAGCTTATGACATTTGCACGTGTGTGTTATTTAGAACATGCGCACATGTTTCTGCGTGTGTTCACTGGTATAAACACACCCTGGTGTGTAACGGTTTCTAAATCTCTGGAACCTTAAAAACACATTTGGAAACTTTCAAAAGTGAAAATTCTCTTTGCCACAATTCGCCCTAGATCAGCGTTTGAGATTAGGATGGCACAACATGTGGTGTGGACACGGTTTGGCGTCCACCGCAAGACTATTCTGTCACTTTGGGATCCTCACGGACAAATTGCGTTGTTAACGATCGCCTACGTTCAGGACCATGCACGTTGGGGAAAACATCAGTTACTGACCTTGTTAAGTGGCGTTTCGCCCCCCGGTGTGGGAAGTGTTCATAGACGTTCACGAAAATGCATTCAGTGACTGTGTGTGTCACACACGCTTTCATCATCAATACATATAACTTAGTTTAAAGAGAAAACTTAACCTATCAAAACAGATTGTATGGGTGCACAGAAACTTTTTTCCGCTAGTATGCATCTGGAGAAGACTTCGTAACAAAAACATCAGTTTACTAATGGCTAATTACATTTCCCAAATGCAAGAACGTGACATTTTGGTAATGCCTATGAAGTGTGTTTGCATTATTCATAACTGACGATACCTTTGTCTTCAGACTCTTGAAAAATCTCGATGAACTGCCAGGAAAATTGCCACCGTCACCTGTCGGATTCCAGAGAATAGTTTCGGAGAAAGTAGGTGTAGAAGTCTGGGACCTCTCAAGCCCGGCTGTGAATGACGTTGTCGTTGGCATGCAGTTCTCAGGGAACAGTAACCAAGACAGAATCTCTAACGAAACGTTGAAATCTCTCTTTAATGACAAAGAACTGACCATTTCGAAGACAGAATGTACAATACTGCTTTCCAAGGAATTTATGGAAGGCTTAGTTAACGGTTAGTATTGGTATTGAAATTGGCATCGGTTTAAAGAAACTTGGAGTCGTGGTTTATGTAAACACATATCAGAAGTGGTTGCCGGGAGTGCTTATGTTGCAGAGGTATCCACCGAGAGAGAAGATTGCTATATGTAAGACTGATAAAAACGGATATGACAGCAACACATCCTCATGACAATCCCTTAATACAATAAGAATGCTATCTGTTCTTAGTTACCATCACTCCCCAAAAGCTGCATGATCTGTAAACTCACTCTTATTCCAGGAACGAAAGGAGGAAATGTCAGACTGGCCATGAACATTTACCAGGATACCCGGATGTTCGTGATAAGCCAAAACTCATCCGACACTCCTGCTCGGTACACTCTGAACAGCAAAGTCATTTCTGCCAAGATCACCGCCAACGGATTAGCAGTTACGAACCTTCAAGGTTCAAAAGTCACAACCATCTTCACGCCAGTGAAAGTAAGAATTGTTACCTTCTTAAGCTCTGATTGTTTGATGAAAGTCATTTTCAATCGCCAATTTAATTGTTTTAGTTCGGTGAAGTATCTCATCATTGTTTGAATAGTCTCATAGATTTAAATTGATATTTTTATAAAGACAACAGGAACTTTCATCCTCAATATCATTCAAAAGTGATTTCTGTATCCTCGCGTTAATGACCACATGGCTGAATGTGTTGTCTTTACAGAAACTCAGCCCCGAGCTCCGAGGCAAGAAGACTGTCTGTTGCTACTGGAACTTCAGCGCCAACAACAACAGAGGAGCGTGGGCAACTGACGGATGTTACCACGAGAGGGTTGAAGATGGTCGTGATGTCTGTTCCTGCGATCATCTAACAAACTTTGCTGTATTGATGGTGAGCAGCTTACATTTAAGACCTCTACAAATGAGAATCGTCACAAGACAGTTTATCATCAAACTAAAAAATGCTTAATTAAAGACAGATATTTGAACAAACTGATCACTGTTGTAGTACAATACGCCATACTGTGTTGCATTTATAATTATAGCTATATATAGGTCTATTTTGAATTTCAGGATTTTCACGACAAGGAAGATCTTCCACAAGTGCATGTCTCGGTTCTCAGCATCATAACCATCATTGGACTCAGTCTATCCATCGCCGGACTCTCTTTGACGATTGTAACTTTCATTTTCTTCAAGTGAGTATGTAGCGTTAGTTGGTAATAATGTTGTGTTATCAAGTAAAGTTCAGACAGCTTAGATATTCAATTATAAAATTTACTGATAAATTTCTTCTGTTTCTCCGGATATCTAACACGGGATGTCACATCTTCCTCTTCATATCAGCTGTAAAACGTTGTTAAACGTAGTGTACATATTTATGTCCAACGACTTCAGTCAAGTTTAAGATACCATAGTAAAGTATGTTTGTTGATCCAAGGATCATTAAAGTAGACACCTGTTCTGCACATGTTGTCATGCAAGAGGACTGGGACATAGAACTGGTTGAGGTGCAAGCCTAGCTGTTATTATAACTAATATAAAAATGACAGCCAATCCTTCATGTATCATCTGCACTTCTGGCTTCAGGAAACTCCGCCAAACCCGACAACAACAAACGCTGTTACACCTGGCCCTGGCTGAGCTTTGTTCCTGGGTCATCTTCCTGGCTGGGTTCAACCAGACACAGAACAATGCAGGGTGTATCGCGGTTGCTGCTCTCCTCCACTACTTCATCCTGGCGTCGTTCATGTGGATGTTGATGGAAGCAGTCTTGTTTGCAATACTCTTTATCAAAGTTCATGGTACCACGTATTCGAACTACATGCTCAAATCGGCAATGCCTGCCTGGGGTAAGCGTTTCCAAATCATGGAGTGCTTTCAGGGATAATTATTAAGAATTAGAAACTCAAAGTAAATGTTTACTTTCAACAAATGGTATGTGTTATTTCTACACTGAACGCAATATTTAGAGACTTATACTTCTCTGATCAACTCATTGCATCATTTATATATATATTTATATATAATAGAATATTCAGATGCCGGGGTTCTCTTCATCATGTTTCTTTATTAAATATATATACTGACATTTATAAAACGCAAAACATAAGATTCAGTGCAATTATGTACTGCACGCAATAAGAATGAAACGGTCAAAACAACATTTGTTCCCAATGTGAAAAACTGACAAAGCGCAGAGGGTTCTGTGCAGCTGTCACAGACTTGCACAATCCTGAATGCAATCCGCGAGCAACACGAATAGCTGGATGCATTAAAAACAACACACAATCACGAGATACCATGCACTCCCGTGATGCCACGGTTAACGGAAGGTGAGAGATAACGAGATTTGGATGTGGTGCTTAGCATAGCGCAGCGAGGTTGCCAGAACATTTAATGTCCATCCATGGACCATAGGGCGTTTTATTAAACGGTACCAACAGACCGGAAGTGTTGAAGATCGACTTCGAACTGGGCAACCCCAAATCAAGATCGACTAATCTGCCTGCACCACGGTCGCAACCGCTTCCTTCGTGCAGCAGCGACAGCAACCAACACTGTTAGAAGACACGGGAGACCCATTCATCCAAAACCGGTCTTTCGGTCTCTGTGGGGTGGGACTATTGTGTCGATGTCCTTACAATGGAAACATTCTCAGACGACACCATAGACCTGCTAGACATCACTGTTCACTGCTACTGTTTACAGAAACATCATCTTTTCTGACAAGTCCCGCTCCTACTTCAGCTATCAAGACAACAGGGAACATATGTACAGAAGACGACATGAACGTTTTGCCGATACCTGCGTGCGATGGCGTGATGGGTTCAGTGGAGGTTGGGTGCCATTAATGTTGCGTTTCACAGTAATCTGATCATTGTATCTGGGAAATTACTGCTCAGCTATACCTGGACAAAATTTTGCGACTTGTTCTTCAACCCATTCCGATTCAGGGCAATTCATCTTTCGACAGGACAATGCCAGAGTCCATACAGCCAGATTCACTAAGGAATGTTTACGCCAGACCCAGGCCAGGGGTCTTGAATTGGACGGCAGTGTCCCTAGATTTGAACCCGATGATGCATCTTTGGGACAGGTTATGGTGATGGGTACGCCAACGTCAGCCGACACCTAGCAACATTGCTGAATTGGGTCAGGCGTTACAGGACCAATGGTAGAACATCCCCGATGCCACGACCAGGTGTTCTTAACAATCTTTCCGGCGTCGTCTTCGAGTCTGAGCACGTACCAATGGTGGTCACATTAGATATTGACTCTTTTAGTGATGATGGGACTATTTGCGAACAATGTTTTTTGTGTGGATTTTCGGCTCATTGAACCTGATTTAATGCTATATATATTAAAGAGCTTTCAGTTACACTTGTTGTTTGTGATATTATTCCATTTAAAACTCGTTTTGCCTTTTTTAAGTGTGTCACTATAGTATCAAGAGTTACAGAATACGATAGACACATTTTATCAACTGTGATGTTTATTTTCACAGGTTTGCCTTTTATGCCTGTCACCATTGTGCTGGCTGTGGACTACAACCTGTACAGAGGTGGAGACACCTAGTACGTATAACACAATATACTCCAGTCCACTGTTAGTGGATAGGGGTGCGATTTACCCGTTAGTGTATCATCATGCCAAGTTCATTCATTAACGTTGAATACGTGGTCAAACTCAGTATTTTCTTTTCAAGAAACAACTTGTGGAACGATAAATATACATACAATTATGTGTATACCACGAATAATACACACAATATATAGCATGTTGGTCGGTTTTACAACCCCTTGAATAGCCTAATTTATTTTGGGAACCCCATACCATAAAATACAAAAAGATGTATTCCGAACTTTCCGACAGAATCTTGAAACTACAGTCAGCCCTCGTTAATCCGACACGCGCGGTTGCAGGCAAAACTGTCGGATTAACGAGGTAAATCTTCGGAAATGTTACACTTGCAAGTAAACGCATTCGGCTCTTATTCGAAAAGGATTCGGAAATCGACGGAATCGTTCGGTAACCCCCCGAAGAAAGGTTCGAAGAGAGGCTGGTTATTTGAATGTAGAAAATAAATCTGTCTGCATCTGCCGGGAGTAAGGGAATACGGCGTTATTTAATTAGGCATACATTTTATTAATGAATTATTTACAGTTTATGTTATCTATTTCACACAGATAGCTCCAGACCTGTTTTAGCGTTCGGGAGCACATATCCAACTTTAACCTAAAAGTCTACATATCGATATACTGAAATTTCAAATGAGTCACTCCTCCCCCAATATTTTTACCCCAAGCAACTCTCGGACATAAACTCATTAAGGTAAAAATGTAATGTAGGTAGCCTCTGGGCAATTAGGATCTGAATTCGGTCTTCATGCTATAGGCATGTTTTTTCTATCATCTGTGAAAAATGTAGGGGATGACAACCTTTCTTGGCAAGAGTATATTATGCACACACATTGACAGTTGATACAATTCATTCTCTTTGTCCAACTTTTTAAGCCATGTCTTTTAGTCGCCATATTGGATTTTTGCAGGCTTTTGTTCCACCACAAGTCTTGTGAAATCCTACTCCTCCCACAACGCTTGAGAAAAGTTCAATTTGAAGCATTGCATTCAATTGAGACAAATTGTTCTCCTAATGTTATTTACGAATGTGTCCAATGGTGTTTGGCTAAACAGACACTGGCCTTTAAAGATTGAGAAAAATCGCAAAACAATAGCCTACAAGGGGCATTCAAAGAGTTCTGAGCGTCGCCCAGAAATTTAAATAGTAATTAAACTTTTTGTATGTGACTGCATACTACCACCACTTATACTTTCAGAAGGTCTCAATTGCAATGAACTAACGCCAAACATTGAATTTTAGATATAGTCGTATAAGTGGTGGTAACATGCAATCACATCAAAATGTTCTAGTTTCCACTTAAATCTCTGGGTGAGGCTTAGAACGTTTTGAATGCCCCTCGTAACTCAAAGGGTGAAATTGCAATGTGAGCCCAAGTATGCACGAATACCGTCAGCACTGTTTCAACATCTGGTTGTAATTATTATTTGTGCAAACGTTTTGCTTTGAACTTTCTCGTCTTATATTATTCTCCTTAATTATATTTGTCATCTTCAACAGTGAAGTAATATGTTCAATTTTTCTGAACAGAAAATGAAGTCTGTATCATGCTGTTCTATTAATGAAGAAGCATTCTTTAAACACACGGACGCGCACGCACAAACACACACACACACAAAAGTCATTCTGTGTTCGTGTTAACTGATGAGACACAAATTCACGTTTCTTGTCCGTCCTTTACAATCCAATGACATAATTATTTCAGCTGCTGGATGTCCCCAACTCCTTTCTACTACGCGTTCGCTATCCCTGTTGGTCTCATCATCCTCGCCAACCTCGTCATGTACGTCATGACAATGGTCAGCATCTGCAGGAAGTCCAAGTCAGCAGTACGAAACCCACAGTCGGGTCGACAGAGGACGCTGTTTAATCTCCGAGCCAGTGTTTTCAGTTTTATACTTCTGGGTGAGTCATCAATGGTTTTTGTCCAACTGCGATGGTAAAACCGTTTATGAGCATATTACCTCTTGCTCATCACCTCAGCTACTCCAGATATTTGTTGTCTTTCCCATAAAGCAGTCTGACTGTAAAGCTTATCGTGCACGGTGTACCACCTCTTTTAATAGGACAATATTAAGTTAGCACATTCTAAGATCTTTTTTTACGATATTTCAAAGATTTGCGTCATCCACGGAAATAAGTGTATCTTAACATTAACGGGAGAAGCTAAGATGCATAGTCACTAAGATTATGTTGTTGAATGGGGCCTGTGTTAGTTGAGTGTAGTTGACAAAGGCTCTTGGTTGTTTGGATCTCTGTTTTGGATTAGAAAGTGTCACATACGGTAATCAAAGATGGCATAATCGTGTACAGTGACGGATCCGGGGGGGTCCGGACCTTTTGAAATTCAAATACGGAAAATTGTATAGTTAAAGAGTCTTCGAAACCAGGTTAGGACTGAAATGTTGCATTTTAGACCCCCGCCCCCCCCCCCTTTCCAAAATCCTGGATCCGCCGCTGGTTTATACATCCAGGTGTGATATACGTGACCACATGTACTATAAAACGCTTTTATTTGTATGTACATGTGTCTGAGCTTTGGGCCGAGACCACTCCGTATACTTTTACATGGTCACATCTATCTACAGCAGCATGTGTTAGGAGTGTCACACGAGTGACACATGAGCACCTTTTGATCAACAGATATGCCTTTACATAAGATTTCAGAAACCATGCATCATGGGACCCTTTGCAGCAACAGATTGCCTTTAGCTTCTAGACATTGCTAGGAGAACCGTCACACCTTATTAAAATGTCAGTCTCTTGATTCACAACGGCAAAACTGATGTCGATGATAAGAAAGTATCCAACTCTTCATCAACATCCAGGAGGGGATTAATTGCATGTTGCTTGAATGTTGCTGGGCATGCCAAACATGTTTTAATTTTGCCATACAAATGTATACCGTGTTGCCTCGAATCAGAAAATCACACAACAGCTAGAGTTATTGAGTCATTGAGTCAATCCCGCCTATGTTGTTTCTAGTTCAGTGCTTACATAAAGATGAATATAACTATAACAGAATGATCATATCGCATTTTTACTGTAAACAGATTTGCAGAGTTTAGGTTGGACCAGTGTTAGTGACTCAGTTGAGTGTGATACAGGTATATATACAGACAAGAAGTAATATTTATTAAAATAAGTATACGTGTACTGTGCTCCATCAAAAATACACATCATATTTGAGATATAACAATCCACATTTCTCCCAAGTCCCTAAAACAACCAGTATGTAAAACTCGACCCTCCTCTTTAAATTTCAGGTTTGAGCTGGACATTTGGCTACCTGGCAATATTCGACGCTAGGGTCGTGTTTCAATATGTGTTCACCATCACCTGCTCCACACAGGGTTTCTTCATCTTCTTGATTTTTACGCTCCGAGACAAGCAGGTGAGAGAGAGCTGGAGGAACCTTTGCTGCAAGAAATCCAAGTATCCACCTTCCAGCGAAAAGTCAGCTGACGTCCTCGTCAACAGGAGTACCACCGACACACGCGGAACAACTTCCACTGGGCTTTAACAGCGAAACAAGCACTTACAAAACCTCCAAACTCTAAAGTAGTTTACACGTTATTTCATAATTTTCATTTTAACGGAGTATCTTTACAAGTTTCTTTACCAAGTCCGATTAGGTTTGCCCTGGCAAGTACTAGCAGCAAACATGAAATGCTTTGTTGTATAAATTGGAATGCACT
Source organism: Diodora aspera (assembly GCA_031471655.1). NCBI lineage: Eukaryota > Metazoa > Mollusca > Gastropoda > Lepetellida > Fissurellidae > Diodora > Diodora aspera. Next base: position 6,578 of record JAUELE010227558.1, on the reverse strand, counting down.
TGAAGTCATGTCTTATCAAAGCAAACGTTTCAGTTTAAACTGAATGCAATTTGTAAAACGTGCTCTGTCCTATACTTATGTCCAAACCTTTGTGTTTTATGTTTTACTGTTTGTTCCTTTTTAACACGTAAATCTATTATTTTACTATTTACTTTATTGTACGTGTTTGTACGTGTAGACCGGACTTGAAGCCACGTCTTATCAAAGCAAACGTTTCAATGTCAACTGAATGCAATTTTTAAACTGTGCTCTGTCCTATACGTTTGTCCAAACATTTGTGTTTATGTGTTACTGTTTGTTCCTTTTATAACACGTAAATCTATTATTTTACTATTTACTATATTGTAAGTGTGGACCAGACTTGAAGTCTATCTTATCAAAGCAAACGTTTCAATTTCAACTGAATGCAATTTGTAAAACGTGCTCTGTCCTATATTTGTGTACATAGTTGTTTAACATAGCGGTATTCCGGTATTCCTTATGAGGTTTTTTTCTTAAAACTCTAAAAATCAGTATTTTGTAAGTTGTGTGACAATGCCTTAAGTGTAAATAATTTTAATTTTTAATGGAGTATTGGCGACACTTTTTGGGAGGGGGGATTAAGCCAGGTTATGTTATGGATATATTCCTTTGATGTATTAATCTGCAGCACATTTTAAGTGGGAATCTGACAACGAACTAAAATACATTTAACTTTCGCTTAATAGGAAAAAGTCAATATCTACTTCTCGGTAAAAAGAAACGTGATGTGTCGACAAAATAAACTGGTTTAACTGAAAAACACGAAACGTAACTAACTAGTAAGTACTTTTGTCCAAACCTTTGTGTTTATGTTTTGCTGTTTGTTCCTTTTTAACACGTAAATCTATTATTTTACTATTTATTTTATTGTACGTGAATGTACGTGTGGACCGGACTTGAAGCCACGTCTTATCAAAGCAAACGTTTCAATTTCAACTGAATGCAATTTGTAAAACGTGCCCTGTCCTATACTTTTGTCCAAACATTTTTGTTTATGTTTTACTGTTTGTTCCTTTTTAACAAGTCAATCCTTTATATTACTATTTACTTTATTTTACGTGCATTTACGCGTGGACCGGACTTGAAGTCACGTCTTATCAAAGCAAACGTTTCAGTTGTAACTGAATGCAATTTGTAAATCGTGCCCTGTCCTATACTTTTGTACATAGTTGTTGCGAAATTCCTTAACTTTTTTATTTTTCTTTCTTATTTTGCCCGTTTATATTTTGAAATAGACATACATCTTCTTTTAAGTTTACACTCCTGAAATTTCATCTTTTGGTTCCGGACACTGCCTTGTATCTGTATTCTACATTTTAGGAAACACTTCATAATATTATTTAAAGTGTCGGTATCAGATTGTGAAGAAATTGAGACACACGTGCAGGTTATAAGTGACATTGATATTCGGTAAATTCACATTTCTGATAAGTTATGTTCTTTTTCTACAATTGAAGTATAGTGGAAGACCCTATACTCGTGGGTCACCAGTACTCGCGGTGCATTTACAATAACCACTTTATTTATAGGATATTCTCGAAAGTTGGAATCATTAAAGGACAGCGTGTTCGGCACAAAACAGATTTCTTATATCTACCGCTTTGCTCTGCTGTCTCTTTTTAAAACTTCTTGGGCACAGATAATGTTTTCATCCGGCTGACAATTTCGTCAAATTACAAATTATTACCGATATATAATATTCAATAAATCAACAAAATCACTATTGCATTAATATTATATTTTAAGCTGATTTTAAGCCAATGTTTTTAAATGCCCAGAGTGAAATATATATCTTGATATGTGAAACGATATATTTAATTGTGAAAATGTTGTATTTGTGTTTGATTGCATGAATAAATTCTTTGGCAAACTGCAATAACGTTTTTAACCCAGTTTCGCTTCCGTAGACATGTTTTCATGTTTACCACGAGTATTGGGTCATCATTCCCGGCAGTAAGAGTGGTCACCTTCTTTCATAAGGAGGTAAGAGACAAATTGAAGTGTGATTTAAAGTTGTGTTTGAAGGTTTTAGATATTAAAGGAAAGATCGATTGCAACAGAAAACAAACAATTGTTACGCATTGTAAAATATTTTCTTATCTCTGTCAATGAGTTGCCAAGTAGCGCGAGTATATGATCCTCTATCCTACCTGACGATACATGCACTAAACACTCAACCTAAACGTCGTTTTGGCAAATGTTCATTATACGGCGACAAGAAATGTTATTTTTGTCTTCTTTGGGGATACATCATTTAACATCATGTTATATCATTGCTATGACATTCTGTGTCAACTTTGTTCTTTCCATGCAACTAAACCAGCTGAAAAAGCATGGATTATAACAGATGCTCCGTCAAAGTCATCTCCACTTGACGTCATACCAAACTGGTTTGTGAAAACAACTCATTAGTTCTTTGTCACCTTCCATCCTAGACATCATCAATACATCACTGGAAACTGGACGTGTCCCTCAAGCTTGCAAGCATGCTCTTGTAACTCCACTATTAGAGACACCTGTTTTTTGTACTTAAACCTTTAAGAACTATTGACCTGTTTCAAACCTCTCGTTCATCTCTATCTGGAAAAAATTGTCTCAGAGAGACTTAAAGATCATCTTTAAAAGCACCATCTTCTAGAGTATTTACAATCTGCAGATAAACCATGCCATAGCACCGAAACTGCGTTTTTCCGCATTCATAATGATATTATGGCCACCATGGATGATAAGTAAATCACACTTTTTGTACTTCTCAACTTGTCATCACCATTTGACACCACAGATCATGACATCCTGTTTCAGAGATTAGATACCCTTGGCGTTAAAAGCACAGCTCTTCAATGGATCAAGCCATACTTCTGTCAGCGAACTCGGTCAATTAGAATCTCCAGTACATCATCTGAAAAGTTTCAACTTGCGTTCCACAGGGACGTGTCCCGGATCCTCTGTTGTTCAGTATCTAATAATAATAATAATAATAATAATAATAATATTAATAACTCTTTATTATCCAATGAAAGGAAATATATTTTTCATCCTTATAAAGGTGGTTGTTGCCACAGTGCAGCGCCAATACCCATTTTCAGCTGGACAAGTGGAGTTAAGTACCTTGTCCAAAGGTACAACACGGCGCGCCGCCAGCTAGGATCGAACTCGCAACCTAACCATCGTCGGATCATGAGTTTGACGCCTGTTGCTCACGGCTGACGCGCCTCCCATCTATATGCTATGCATTGGGTGTCATAAGGAAACATTCACTCTGTTTCCATATTTATGCTGTATACAGTCAGCTTTACCTGTCGGTCTCTCCAACTACTACTCAAGATGGTAGCTGCTTAGTCTCTCCAACTGCTGCTGATCAAGACGATCGAAGCCTGCCTAGCCGAAGGTGGTTGGCCGATAACTATCTTATGCTTAATTTTTTATAAAACTCTCAAAGTTGCAGTCGTATCTATCCTTAAGAATTTAGTAATCTGAAGTCGGGACATTATCTGCAGCTAGGAATATTGGAGTGATGTCTGATTCCACCATGAGCTTGGATAACGATGTCCGTTCAATACGTCAGGCATCCTACTTTCATATCCTTAATCTCGGTGAAATCTGATATCTCCTGGATCTTCAAACCGCTAAGCTCCCGATTCAGACTCTTGTCCTCAGTCGTCTTGACTACTGCAACTCTTTTGCCATGATTGATTGAAATTGACCTGATTGTTTCAGAGAAGGTGTCATTTAAAGCAGTGTACCCATTATCCCCTATTTGTGCCTCGCCCTAAGTCCTCCTGGAGGGCGGAGCAGTTCATTTGTGTATATTCTGATCTTGCCCATGGAGCATAATTTCTGCAAGTCCTCGCAGAACTCTAGAACAAACATCAGAAACAAACAAACCCCAGCAAAAAACAACAACCCAAATAATTCAAAGTCAAATAATAATGGTTGAGCTGGCAACAGCCGCAGACCAACTACTTTCCAAATTAATCACCAAAGACGTCCTGGGAGCATTTTATATGTTTTAGGGCATATACTTCAACTTCTTCATAAGGGTCTGTGAAAATAGTTGCCATTAAATCAGGTTGCCTTTAAAAACCGACTTGAACAGGGCCAACTAATTGTATTAAACCTATTTAAACCATGACTTCTTTGTTTTCACCCGTGGTCTAACCAACGCAAAAGTTAGTTAGCCCACGGCACGGTCCGCCGGGACTACTTTTTTTCTGCCGTATTTGGAATACGCGCAGAGTCAAGTGAGTCCAATATGCAGTGAAATGACATTTTATTTCATGTGATGAAAATAACATTCACAAATATCTACAGAACTTTGATCGTATCACGTTCAGGAAATCATCCACTGCACTCTTTGCGTCTGAGGTGGAGACCTTAAGATGACTTTTGCCCAAGTCGTCCAGTTAAATAATCCAGCCACACCTACAAAACAACACATTATTAGAGGCAGAATGTAGTAGAATACCCGAGACAAAATTTAAAAGATTGCAAACAAATTACGTGATCTAATGTTTATACAAGGATTGGCCGTAAATTATATGCCACGGACTGTGGAATTAACGTTTGGCTTGCTGTACTACAAGAGTTAAGTTTAAGGGTAGTTTTAAGTCCGGGATAACTTCGTCATTTGTAATACATTATTATCGATCACAAATGAAATTTATGAACATATTGCAGCAAGACACACATATAAGTGGTATTTCCACTAACCTAACAAACACTGATTGAATTAGTTAAATGGGTGATCTTAAACTTAAACTGGTACTCAGCAATCTATCAGGTATGAGATTACAACATTGGGCCCATACATCGTATTGCTAAATAATTAGGACCTCCGTTTTCGGTCTGAACAACTGGAATGTGATTGTAAAATCAATTTGCTACTAGTTAGGAACAACTTTTTCTAACGTTACCACACACAAGCCGTACACCAACTTCCCGAGCGTGATTCGAACCCTAGATCATCAATAGTGATAGAATTTGGAGTTGGAGAAGTGAGTGAGTGATTGTGGATTGAACGTGGTTTACGCTAATCTTTCAACCATATCACAAGATTATTTTCAATTTAGTTAAGTTCTGGCCATGATTAACACAGTTAATTCGTGACACCTTGATTTTCTATTTTTCACATGTGTGATATGGATATTTACAGATTAGATTCCGGTGTCAGCAGAATAACAAGGACTTTATGAATATTACTTACCTTGCTTTGAATAAGCAACCTCGCACATTTTGATATTCCAGTTTCACACACTGTTCCTGGCATTAAAATCCTTTTAGAAGTGCGTCCACGTAAATGAAATAACTATTATTGAACCACAAATACATTTGTCTTGTAATGTACTCCAAACACATGTGTAGATAGTGAATATTTCCTGTGAGAAAGAACTGATAATCCATTTGTCCCAAGTACATCCAACATGACTGTCCTTATTGGCGTAAATGAATGCAGGCGCGATGTGCGAACACGTGCTCTTCGAAACTGCAAGTTTCACGACTTGCACGTGAAGATAAAGCAGGTATCACAACTTGCACGTGCCAATGTAGCGCGCGTGCACTGTCCGTGCTTTTTGCACTGAGTGAAGCGTGTTCGAAAGGACATATAGTTTGCAGCGCTGGTACTCGATTGAAACTTATATCACGGCCTGTATCACTGCAAAGGATTTTGAAAATGCCAAAATACGCGATTTTGCTGTCACTGTGACTGTCCTCTCCAACGGCAAGTATATTTGTTTTTGTTTTTCATCTGATTCAAGGCCGTGTTGACTGTGTCGTGCAGTGATCTCCTCATCATCAAAACAGTGGATATTTTGTAATGCATGGTTTGTAATAATAAATCTTAGATACGTTACTGAAAAGGTAAGCAGAGGGCGGGCATTTGTTAGTAATGGGGACCGTAATCCGTTTAGTTTTCCTGGTGCCATTGTTCCTGGTGCCATTGTTAATTGTTATAAAATCCGAAATGTTTTCTTTTCGACGCCATTTATTTTAGTCTTTGCACATATTAATGCGCGTTTGTTTGTGAATTGACATAATCGATCTTTCAAAATAAAGCAATAACAAGACAAATAAGACGTTATCTGATAAAAGAATTCGTCACTGGTGTTTTTGAATATGTAAAATATCAGCCTCGTCTAAGATAATCGGTATTTGTCTCGCCAAGGCTCGACAAATACCGATTACCTCAGACTCGGTTGATATTTTACATATTCAAAAACACTCGTCACGAATCCTCTATATATGTTACTCTCTTTAGTTGGATACGTGCTCCTGCAAGTTAAAATAGGTCTGGGGCTATATGTTTGAAATAATGAAATAATATATACTGCAAATCATGCATTGTAAAAGTTTATGCCTCATTAAATAAGGTTCATGCATTGTAAAAGTGTATGCCTCATGAAATAAGGCCATATTCCCTCAGTCCCGGCAGATTCAGACGGATGTATTGTCTACTTTCAACAACCTCATTCCGAATCTTTCCCTGCAAATTTATCGAAAAAATGTCCCATCGTTTCCGAAGGTTTACGAATATTTTTAAGATTCTGTATATTGGCATG
>JAUELE010227547.1:0-12339 GCA_031471655.1 Diodora aspera | reverse complement strand
TTTACTGATTCCATCATTTTGTACCATGGTTGTATCACTCTGTTGTAGCCAGAATTTGTTCACCCGTAGTTTTGTACTTGTACAACATTCCTGTTCTGGAATTTAGGCTCCAGCTAGTGTTGTTCAGTGAACCTCACATGATTATTCAGTCGGGCAGGGGGGGGGGGGGGAGGGAGTGAGTAAGTGATTTGGGGTTCAATCTTTCAGCCACATCACCACGGTGTCACCAACAGCATGTTCCTGGGCTGAAAATGAGGTGCCAGGGTGGTACTCAAACCATAACTGCCAAGGCTGACAGATTGCTAGACCGACAAGCTAACCACTGAGCCATCCTGTGGGGGGTGGGCAGAATCGGGATGGTGTAGTGGATAGCGTGTCAGACCTGTAACTTGCCAGCCTTGGCGGTGGTGGTTCGAATCTCATCCAGGTTACCTCTCTTTCAACCTAGAGATTGGCCCCTGACATAATGTTGGTGATATGCCTGCAAGATTATCGAAAACCATTTTAAATACAAAATCCCTTACTCCCTGTAGTGCAGTATATTTTCTGGCATCCTGTAATCTAACAGATCCAAGTTTGGACTCTGACAGTGATCAAAATGTGGGACGCAAAATGAATTCCAAGTGTGTAAATTGCTCTAGATCAATATGTAGTGAAATATTCAGTGACAGTTTAGGATATTTTAATATAGTCTTTTTACAATAGCAGTTGAAAGAGCTTATCAAGTAAATCTTGATCTCTAACAAAAGGGATGAGACATTATCAGAAAAAGGTTCCATATGATGAAGAAGACAGGAAGTATCACCACGGTTCTTGAATTTACAAATTTGTCACTTTACATCTGCCATTCTTCTCCGACGGTCTCTACGAGAATGAAATCAATAATTATGATAACATTGGTCTACGGCTCATACAATATTTACAAAGTCAAGGATAAATGGAGAGAACATCAATACCTAGGTATGCAAAATATTTTAAAGACAAATATGAAACAGGCTATAGCTAAGCCGGCGGCTATACTATTGGAAAGCTCAAGTCCTGTTTAACCATCAGATTCCCTTTATTTGTCAAGTCAGTGGTGGACATGCGGTCTTTACTAAGTTCAAACACACAAAGATGACATGGACTACCACAGAGCATCGTAGTTAGGAAGGGCCTGTGGCTATCTATCTGTATTCTGGATTTGAGAGGACGTGATTTGAGAACAAGGGGGAGTAGTGGCATTATACACATTTATACAAAAATAGCGTGTGTGCTGTGCATTGTTGTCAGGTGAGTTGTGGATAGGTTTAGGCTGACCCCAATTATCTCACCTCTTGATTGTAATATACCTGGATTACAGGTAGGTGAAAAAGCAGGAAATTAGTACCAGGAGAAATTATGTGAAAGGTGGTCATCGAGAGAGTTTCGCTTCACTGGATTACTTTCTTGTTAAAGGTGTATTTTACCTGTTGATTAGCACACCTGGATTTGCAGGTAGGTGACAAGGTGTTTGCTCCTAAAGCGTGATAGGTATGTAACTTAATATGTTTATGATTAGTATAAATAGGATGATGATACTTGCATCTGTTAAATTTAATGTTTATCTAATACATTTTTTACCTGCAGAAACATGTAATAATGATGCTGTATATTCACGCGTCAAGGTTGAATTTCCTATATTATATTCATGGGCCTTTCATAGTGTACATCCAGCTGCTAAACAGAAGTGTTTATTTGTTATAACCTTTTTGTGAAGAATGTAATATTTATCAGATTCTCTTTGTTAAACTGGTATCTATTATGGGACTATGTTTCACCTTTGATACTTACTCTGACATCTGATGCATAGCTGAGGAAAAATGCAACTTGTGTGCATGACAAAAGGTATTTGTTCAAACTAAAAAAACACTCATCCGAGAAAACAAGAAATAAAACTTAACAAATTTAATCCGTACTTTAAAAAAACAAAGAAAAGTCAACAATGATGCATTTATAGTTTATTCATTGATTAATGAAATGTTAGTGCCATTGATTGTATTGTGAAGGTAATTTTAAGAAATTAAATTTTGATGTTTGGTAAATATACTCCTCCAGCGGACAAGTTGTTAATCCTAACAACTCGTCAAAATCTGATTTCCAGTTGTTACGGCCGAACGAATGAGTGGTTTTCTGGAGCGCTGCCGATGGTGCTTTTATTCATGACTTAATTACTTGTTAACCATGTGACACTGTTTGTTGAAAATAATGCTTCAACTAAAACTCTGCTTACCAACAGATCAGTTTCCTGGTATAAATCTTGTTTTGGACTTAGTTTTTGGAAGCTACTGTACCTGATTGGTGTTAAGAGAGAATCATTAGTTGTTCTGATGCTATGCATTTGCTATAACTGAACCCTAAATTGTTTTGCCACTCGTTCTAAACAGAACGTCCTGTTAGGCTTTAGTGAGTGACTTGGGGTTTTACTTGGTTTTTGGTAATCTTTCAGCGACATCACCACAGTCTCACCAACATTACGTCGGTGTCGGGGCTCCTGTTTCTCAGGGCTGAAAGAGAGGTGCTGGGGTGGGACTCGAACCACAACCACCAAGGCTGGCAGATTGTGGGCTGATGCATTAACCACTGCGCCATCCCGCACACCTAGGCTTCAAGGAAGTGGCATGATGTCTTTTTGAATAGGGTCCCAGTAATCCAATACTTATCATGCAAGGCGAATAAAATGGGCATCTGTTTGACTTTCCTCTCTATCAATCTTCTTGAATTGTCCTCAGGGGTTGTCAGTCACTGGCGCTGGTGTCACCAGGCATGGTAACTAATGGTGTCACCTCTCCACCCCAAGACATCTTGCTATATCAGAAAAAGCCAGATGATGATTTTGTAGGATAATTGGCAAAATTAAAATGTTTCTCTTAATCTGCAGCTCTAAATTATTACAGACATTCATTTTGGTGTCACCCCCTCTTTAGTGTTACCTAGAGTGATTCTCTCCGTTCCGTATCCCTCTACTAATTCCCCAGATTGTCCTCCCCATCTCCACCCCTCTAGTGACACCCCAGATTGTCCTCTCCCTTGATGTGCATTTTGGTGTCACCCCCTCTATAATGTTACCTAAGGTGATGGTCTCCTCTAGTGACACCCAAGTTTGTCCTCACTGCTTTGCACCTCTCTAGTGGTGCCCCAGATGGTTCTCTCCCTTGATGTGCATTTTGGTGTCACCCTCTCTGTAATGTTACCTAAGGTGATGATCGCCTCTAGTGACACCCAAGTTTGTCCTCACTGCTCTGCACCTCTCTAGTAGTGCCCCAGATTGTTCTCTCCCCTATCCACCCCTCTAGTGACACCCCAGATTGTTCTCTCCCCTATCCACCCCTCTAGTGACACCCCAGATGTTCTATCCCCTCTCCACCCCTCTAGTGACACCACAGATTGTCATCTCCACTCTCCACTCCTCTAGTGACACCCCAGATTGTCCTTTCCCCTCTCCACCCCTCTAGTGACACCCCAGATTGTTCTCTCCCCCTCCGCCCCTCTAGTGACACCCCAGATTGTCCTCTCCCCTTTCCACACCTCTAGTGACACCCCAGATTGTTCTCTCCCCTCTCCGCCCCTCTAGTGAAACCCCAGATTGTTCTCTCCCCTCCGCCCCTCTAGTGAAACCCTAGATTGTCCTCACCCCTCCGCTTGATGTGGATCCTGTATATCATGTTTCTTCTGGCTGAAAGATTTCCTGAGCAACATGAAACTTGAAATGAACTCAACTGACTACAATTCATTACACTTTTCCTGTAACCACATTATACATGTATGTCTGGTATTTTTAATGTGGGCTATTGTTACTTGTGGCTGAAATGAAGTGCAAAAGTAACAATATCAACCCTTAAAACTTTTTATTTAAAGGGAACAAACTTTGTCAAAACTGAATAGTTTTAATATGAAGACATGTTTACTTGGTACCGTTTACTTTATGTTTAAAATTTATGCAGAAAAACGTCGCACAGAATTCACTAATCAGCAGTTTATCACCAAATTTTGATGAAACAGAAGTTGGTTTCATTTCTTTTGCTCTTGAGTTAAGTAGTTATATTTTTTTTTTAAAACTTTATTTGGATTATTAACATGTTGAAGATTCAAGCCTCTTGGTGCTGAAAATAGAAGCTTGTTGAAATTTACACAAAGATTTTGAAAGGTATAATACTTAAACTGTAGTTTTTTGTAATGCAGTGTGTGCAAACCAAGATAGCGACTTCCGTTTCTTTGATATGATATTGTAAGTTGTGCATTTGCAAAGGTTAGATTTGAAACTAGATATTGGTCAATGTGGTTTGAAATTCTAAATCTCCATGATAATAAATGTCTGAAAATGAATGGTGCAAATTTTGCTTGAAGCTTTTGTACAAAAAATGATTTCCTGTGTTACTGTGAAGTGAGTTAACACCAACGACATTGTTCTGCTGTTCTAAAAGTAGGTTATCTTGAATACATGTGTTCTGACACAGAACGGTATCAAGTATGCAGTTTGTAAAACTGACTTTTCCATTTGGAAATGTATTTGGATGTAATGGTCTATTAGTCAAGGTGGTATTTTCCTTTCAAGTCACGTAGCAAATGTGTTAGATGTTGTTTGTGATATATTTAACCCATTATGTTTGATTTTAAGTATTCATAGGCAAAACATGTGTAACCTTCGACTATTGTACCTACGTACTATTATTTATGAACATGTTTTGAGTAGCTCGCTTTTATAAATTTGTACAAATTTGGACTAAAGGGAGATTTTCAGGGCTGTGACATTGATGGACTCGCCAACTTTTGGCACCAACTTCTTGATGTTTGAAAGTAAGAGTATTTAAGGATGAGAGTTTTGTTAAGTAAAACCAAGTAGATTCTTGCATGGATATATTGCTTGAGTTCAGTGGCATAGTTAGAGGGTGAGGAGGGAGGGGATGGTGGGGGGTGGTGCTGCAAGTACCTCTGCCCCCCCCCCCTTCTCAGAGGCTCTGCCTGCTGTTCTCTAAATAAAATGACTGAATAGAGTGCAATTGAATTTTTAACTAATCCCCCCACCCATTCCCAAATCCAAATAAAGTGCCTAGCTACATCACTGCTTCAGTTTGACCCTTTAGGGTTTAGAACACTATATTTCAAGTGCTATATTTTTGTACAAGGAACTAGAAACTAAAGTGAACAAATACCTAAGCTCCCTCTATGCTATAAAGGATCTTGATCGAGACATCGCCAAGGCAGGGCCCCTGAAAGAGGGTGAGGGTACAACAATCCTGGGCCCAGAGGGTCAGAGGATTTCCTGACAAATGGTAAAGGGTAGCCTCCCCCCCAAGAAAATGTACCTTCTGATAAAATTCCTCTCACAGGACCTGAACCAAGTGTAATATTTATCACAGAATAATGACATGTAAATTGAAGAAAATGGACCTTGATATTTCTAAACAGCTGTTTCCATACATTATGGGAGACTGACATGTGTTTTCATTGTTACACTTGATAAGATATAGATTCCACAGCAAAATGTCAAGGTCAAGGTCAGTAGTAATAATGCAAGGTAAAGGGCACACAGTGCATATGCAAATTCAAGCTGGGTTAAACCCAATAATTGAACTGCTAATCCCAGCATAGCAGGACTAATCTCCATCTTGAGTATTTCTGACACTTTGTTTAATCATGCATAGAGATATGCATGGATTGACACATGGAGGAATTTGCTTCATGCATATTTTATATAAAAAATGTGAAATGTTGGGTTTATAAATATTTGATTTCACAAAAGTGTGAAATGTGATTTGCTAAATATAGCAGTAATAACAAACAGGAATGACCTCTAAATACACATTTATTAGCAAATGAATGTATTTTTACTTAAAGCAAAGACGTTAACCAATTAATTGTTAAACTGTAGTTAATTTTGACATTATTTGATGTTTTTAAAAAGCACAAATGATAAGAAAATATATTTCGCTCAGCTTTGACATATATATTTCAAGTCAACAGTTTTACTTCCACAGATTTAGACATTTCTTTTGTGAATAAATATGATATTGACACAAAAATTCTTAAATAATAGCTGAGATACCAGCTGTCATTTTCGTGCGTAAATATGTAGGCTACTTCTTATGGCTGCTTTACAGTCTTCCTGATAATAAAACCAGGGGGTGTCAGATACAGATGTTTGTATAAACTGATTCAGGCATTCCAAATGACTGATTGCAAATAATACCAGAATAGCTATCTTTTGTAGACGACCTTTAAGCCCTTTGCTGAAAAACTGGGAATTTCGTTTTCAGATCTAACTTTCTGTGACCTATACTGTGTATAAAATGGTCATTGGCATTTTCGGGTTGATTTTTATCCATATATGTGCATTAAAGCGTGAATTGGAATTAGTTGATTTTCATATAATGTTTTATTGAAGATACATTATACATTATCTAGCTCATATTGACATAGGTAAAAGTACAGTAAAATAGACATACAGCCTCATGTAAGTTTTTCACTCAAACTGAATGTTAACTTAACATTGTATGATGAGAATCGTTCTTTTCAGAGCTTATTAATTTGAAAAGTATCCATGCTCTTTGTAATGTCTATTGAAAACCAATGAATTCCCAGTTATAAATGAAAAAATGCTTTTCATGTGAACGTGACTTTTGACACTGGAATAGAAATGAACATCAGCAATCTAGGGGAAATCCACACATCCGTTACATTTAAATGAAGTCTGGTGTCTAAATTGTTCAAATGGGTCATAAATATGGGTTATATGAAATAGAAATTGTACTGCTAAACAGTTTTTTTTTATTGTTTAAAAGACGCAAATTTAGGATAGTATTTTTCTAGGCCAGAGATGCCCTCAATCTTCAAATTTTTAAACAAATAATCACATAATCTTTTTTAAGAAAATAACTCCTATAGCAGTGTTGTCACACCATCATAGACAAATCTCCTTTGTGTATAGTAAAGAGCTTACATACTTCAAGTTATATGTGTCAGTATTTGGCAATACAAGTCACACACAGTACGGGAATGTCTAGTACAGGTAACTGCATGGTATTTAATGAAGCAGGTCACTTGTGGCTATTACTGGACACTGTAGAGGAAACGTGTTGCTCGGCAACCATTGTCCATGCTCTTCAAACACTAGAACTGGCCAGACAAAAGGACTGTCAGCATCACATTTAACCTGAGTGCAGTTGAAGCTACACACCTTAATTGGATTGAACTTTTGATCTTTAGAGTCTGATGGGCCAGCCATAATAGCATTTTATCATATCTAATTTATATTTACATGTGTCTTGTGTTTTAAAAACCACATTACAAAAACTTTGTGTTTAAATCTCTTATTTAATATACATGTATATTTATTTTTTTTAAATTATTATTTATTTCTAGGAAAGCTATTAGAAAACTGTCATTAAACTTTCATCAAACTGTCCAATGGAAATGGTGATCTGAATGTGGTGATCACTCAGGTGTTTAGCGAACAGTTACTGCCCTCAGGCAGGTGTGGCAGTGACAAAAGGTAATTGAAAACTCAAGCAGTTTCAATTGATTATTTATCATTATTTGATACTATGCTTAAAGGATTATGTTAAATGTGACATATCAAACCATGTTTAATGAAAATTTAGGTTATACCTTTTGAACCCAAAAGTGGACTTCAAGGTAATTTGGTATGGCTTTACATTCCCAGTTTGAATCCTTTTGTGGACACTTCTTTTGAAGTTACATCTCTTAAACACAGTTGAACACCGTTGCCGGTGTCCTCCCATTTGTCATATGGCCATTTGTCATACGCCCATTTGTTATACAGCTTAAAATATTTCATGGCTGACTGAACAGACTGTTCACCTAATTAGGTGAAATGGAATAATCCATTTGATTAAATATAAGTGAGTGGTTTGAATATTTGATTTATTCAGTCTTTATTCATTACATTCGATATAAATCAACAAAATTATAAGCACTAGTCAGAATTATACAACGTTTCATGAATTTCTCACAATGGACAGTCTGAAGTAGAAGTACAGTATAATCTGATACATAAAAATCATAAGCACTAGCCATCTAGAAGCACTGGGATTCTTACAGAGTTAGTCTAGAGGGTCTAGAGGGGTCTTGACGTTCTGCTGCAGTTGGTCACAGCTAGAGTCTCACCAGTCTGCCTTCCTTCTCTCTGTAGACTCTCTTCCTTGGTTGGGGTGCAGCCCCAAAGGCCAATTGTCGGAGCTTGGCTGCCTCAGATTTCTCAATTTTCTTTATCAGTTCCACAAAACGAAAGATGTCGGGGTGGTGGTGCGGCAGCAGCTTGTTGAGCCTGTAGTGGAACCCTTCTAGGTTATTGTTGGTTCGTGGTCCAATGTTCCGATGGGGTTTCCACATGGAAATAGGAAACCTGGAATCATCATCGACTACATGGTGACAGTCACCATGTAGTCGTTAAACCTCTGGGCATTGCCAACTTCTGGCGTACTGTCAATGGCATCGACCCAGGCGTCTTGGACTGCATGAATCGGCAGCAGCGCAAGTGTGGCTGCTCTCCGGATCCAAACTTGAACAGCAGGGTCTTCCTGATACTGCAAGCTAGTCCCATGTCCTGTACCTTCCTCCATATGGATTGTGCGAAGTGAAAGTAGCACCCTTTCACATTTGCGGTAGGAAACTCGGTCTGGCTGGCTCTTATGGCAGCTTGCTCAAAGTCAATCTGGATTGAGGTGGGGGAAAGGATACAATTGAGTCTTTCTTGGACCCCAGTCTTCAGTCTGTTAAAGAGCCTGGTGTAGGTTGCTGTTTGGCGATCAGGAAGAAGGGCAAATACAAGGGGATACATCTTCGAGTTTTGGACTGGCATGGATGATATATAATTGGTTCCATAGCGCAGGGCATGATGAAAACGTACCGTCCATGTATAATATGTCAGCAGACTGCAGAGCACTTAGTTGGTCTGGGGATGAAAAAACCACCATCTTATCTTCTTCTCCATCTACAAACAACAAGAATGGTTGGCCATCGATTGTCTCTGTCCACTTCCCCTCAAGTTCCACTTCAGCTTTTGACTGTGGTAGTTTTGGAATGGTATGCCGCCTGTGACGATATAGCGTACTGCTAACACTTGGGAATGATGGTAAGTGTGGTACAGTTTCCGGATCTTGTCTGGCAATTTCTTCTTGATAAAGCGTTGGCATCGGTGCTGTGTCCTCTCTCGCCCTCTTCCTGATATTACTAATGAACCTAATCATGTCGGGGTCTTGTGGACCATGCGTGTGAGGGGTGGTGTTTCTCACATAGTTACCAACAGTGGTAACCCTGCCTCGGCAGGTCTTCAGAATACATTTCCAGTGTATACAGTGTTCCTTGGTTGCATTCTTGTTGTATAGGTAACCTTCCAAAAGGACCTGTCGTGTACCTCTATTGGATGTGACATACTTTACTTTTATCAAACCATGATGATAAGTGTAATGTGCCGGTAATCTCTTACCTCCTAAATTTATATCATAATTTTTGTTCATCCTTTTGAGTCAACTCAATTAATGTCAGGACTCCGGTCAGAACACTAAATTTAATTTAAAAAACTAATATACATGTAGATCAAAGATAGATTAACAGAAGTTTATTTAAAACTACTATAGATCAAAGATAGATTAACAGAAGGATTAACACAACGCACAACTAAGCTTGTCGCAACCTCAAGCCCAATCCATTCTGCAGTGAGAGTGGGTGAATCCATTCTATATCAAAGGGTATACAGACATTGTTGTTTTAGCTCATTACAAATTTATCGTATAACAAATGGGAATATGAGAAATGGGCGTATGACAAATGGGCTAAGCGTGTGCCTTAGTTAAAGATCGGCACTAGAAAAGTGAAAAAGTAAGTAATTTGCGCTAGATTGGGGTAACACATTACGATCACCGTGCCATTGTATCACGGGACATTAGCGAATGGTACACCACATTCAAAGTCAATTTTAGGTGTTTTAATTAAGTTACTACATACTGGGTTGACGAATCTAATTCTGCAATAAAACAATTTGGGATTTTTGGGAGGTGATTACTCAATATCTACCTACGCCCGAACCGACTCTTTTCGTGGCGACGGGTCACAAATATCTTACTTATAAGGTTTTTAAGTGCAATGCGACATGACGTGCAAAATGTAAAAATCTAATTAAAAAGGAAATATACCACACCGAACTGGTCGCCATACCAAAAAAAGTCGCTACAAATTAACCCAGAAAGCAAAATACAGCGATCAACGGCTATCAGTTTTATTGTAGACCATGTTTTACAACTAAACAAATTCACTTGTAGATCATATCTGCAGTACGTACATGTAGATGTGTATTTACAAATGTATGCGCTGTCTAATAACAATAGCAGACGTTTTTCCATACTTGGTCGCAGTCCACCAAGACGACAAATCATTCCTTACACCAACAAACAAAGACGATGATAACTACAAATACCCAATGTGCACTATTTTACATGCGAAAATGAATAATATGTATCAACATTAAAGCGCGAATATTGTATTTTTCGACTTGGATCTAACTTTTGGCGACCAGTTAGGTCTACCCCCAGATATCCATCATTTCCGGACAAACATGGGGTAATTGCGATTCTATTCTTCCATTTGAGGGGTCGGGTGTCTTGATACCCCATGGCGTGGAATTACTATTGAGTCATTACATGATTTGTCTCCAGAGAACAGCAAAGTAGGAACTATGGAGAAAGGAGTACGACAGCCCCCTGTGCTAATTTTACTTCCTAAAGGTCAAAAGGCTATGTTCGTAGAGTTCCAACGGCGGTATCCTCTTATCAAGGCTCAATTCCTAGGCACAGCGAGTAGACGTACGTTCATGAATACGCTCTCATCATAGTCATCACTGGTGTTAGAGCACTGAGAATACCCACTATATATTTAACGTTTAAATATGAGACCATCACTCAATCAATCAATCAAAACATCTAACCTCGTTAGTTCAATGTCGAATGTTAGTAATGTATGTACAACACGCTGATTGGTTAGTTAAGGCAAACCTGATGAATCATCCAGATGGCACAATATATTGGAAATACAAGATTTTGGGTGCGAAAGATTAGATCTGTAAGCATTAAGGGTGGTAGATTCCAACCCTGGCCCGTTCAGGCGATTTTCTGTTCTCTAGTCGCTCAGCCAGGAGCTAGTGCTCTTGTGATCTAGCTAAAAATTGATGAAAGTTGCGGTGAATCTGATGTCGCTCAAAGAGGAAGTGCAATTGAGCCAATCTAAAATGGATGATAATAATTATTGTTATTTGAAGAGCGTAAGAGACAGCCCTTTGTCCTTTTCATCTATATTCCATAAAATTCAGACATAGGATTTGGAAGCCTGCTGACGAAGTACGAGATTCATCAGCTTCAAGACGTGGAGGTCGTTTTCACTGGAGGAGCCCTGCTGAAGCTTGTTGCTTCGCTGTTGCCCAATTTGAAGTGGATTCAGACAGTCGGTGCAGGTATGGCGTGATTATGGATGGAATGAGATAGACAGGTTTTGTTTCTCTGAACACCACAAGGGGATTCCGGGGAGGACGTGGTTTCACTTAGATAGAATAGAGCCCTAGTAGCCCAAGCAAGGCGACCTACATGCGGATAATTTGCTATCTATTTCTTTCTGTCGATCTCTTTTATGAACTTTCATTTTCCTAGGGTGTGCTGCTTGTATATCACTTTGTGTTATGGCTGAAATATTGCCGTTGCTATTTAAATAACTCATCTCGTTACTCTCTGAATACATGTATTACAATGATCTCCACAAATTTGAGCATCCATCAACTCCAAGACGTACATGTAGAAGACGTATTTCTTGGCAACAACTTGGCTAGAACAGTTAGAACCTTTACTTTGCCACAGCATAAACCAGGATGGACCAAACAGACATACATATTTCCCCAGGCTCGCTTCTAGCAATACAAATTTATGTTTCGGACGTCAATTAAAATACTGACATAGGCAAGTGATTTGCGTTTAAAGTATTTTCCCGAAAATATGCAAATATGTATGTAAATTAAAGTTCATTGTCCAGAAGCAATCTGTTTTTCATATTACCCTACTGACTTCTCATGCCACTAAAACAATCCAGAAATATTAATTCCAACAACACTAACCCAGATCACACAGTTGCAATATCTTCACGCACGACAGTTGACATTTTTCAGGTCCCAATGCTGTTGTCAAGCTTTATCGCGAAAACAAGGTAAGCATCTCCACTTTGTAGGTTCCTGTAATGTTCCGATCCTGTGACTATGTTGTTGTTTATCCACTTACTGGAATTGTTAGATGATGGTCTGGGTGACTTGTGAGAATTGGTACA
>JAUELE010227536.1:0-12340 GCA_031471655.1 Diodora aspera | reverse complement strand
GCACGTGCCCCCTTCAGCTTGCCTTGTTATGTTAGCACCAGATCAACGCCCAAAATACATGCATAATGAAAACTCGTATAATGGGCTAAGTTTTTTTAACATTTTTCTGAGATATGCCCTCCGACCAACTCCATGCATCCGCGAATCACCCCTACTCTCTCTTGAAAACAAATACTGATTCCGACCTTTGCCGTTTGATGTAAAAAAAATATACTGACGTGCAAAAGAAACGATACCAAGTGATCTATTTTCCCTTACATCTTTATGTCATAGTTGATTAAACAGATGCTTGGATTTCAATGAGCGTAATTTGATTGACATCATGTCATTGATAAAACATCCTAATCTTGAAGGAATAACTCTTGCAAATCCGACGTATGTGTGAATTTATTCATGCAGTTGTCTCCATAAATCTTGGTATCGTTTCTTTTGCACGTCAGTATAGAATGTATTGAGATACGATATTGATAGCTTGGAGAACCAACAGTTACAACACATTGATGTCCCGCTAGTGATCTCGAATGGCTTAATGTCGTCAACTCTTTGAAGGCAGATTCATAGCATGCAAAATTACAGAATGGCAGGTGCTATGGAACTCCACAGTCGAGATATTCATTGTCAAGTATATCTGAACTATGTTTGATTAAATGCATGTAGGTCTTTAATGTTAGCATCACGGAGATCGTGTGTGCCTTTAAACATATTTGAGAGCACAACAGTTCAGTAGATTGTGTGAACCCATTGCCTGGGTGTTGTGGATGTAGATATATGCATCATAACTCTCAAAGGGTCATCAAAAACATTAGAGTGACACAGTTGAAGTCTTACATTTCAACCATATATTTCAATACGGTATCGGATCAAATCTATCAGAAATGTAGGTTTCATTTTTGTCAACACACTTGATGACAGGACTGGAATGTTAACGGCACTTGAGATAGCTGGCACTAACGAAATTATGATTTTATACATTCCTTTAGGTATATCGCCAAGGCCAAGGCGCCAGTTGAAGGCTACATGAAGGCAAGCAGAGGTTCCGCTGAACCTGTCACGGGCCAGTTCTAAATCCAGGCCCATCCAAGGAATCTGACCAGGAAAGATAATAATTACTGTTTGGATGTGTCCAATTTAGAACTGGACCAGGCCAGATCTAAAGTTGGATTTCAACTAGGCCAGACCCGACATGGGATTTGGTCTTGACCAAATCTAAACTGGTCTGGATTTAGATCTGACCTGTGATCAACATGCAGATTTCGAGACCCAGTCATCAGAACCTTAATTACGAGGGTTGGCGGAACATTTCTAAGCCTTACTGGGAAAGACTTGTACAAAGTCAGTAGTTAGCATTTATCTTTCAACATAGTCCCCTTTGAGGCTCACACACTTTTCCCAACGATGCTTCAGTGCTTCAATGCCGCTCGGGAAGACTTTTCATCAGCTACCCTAACAAACCGCTCCACTGCTGATATGACGAGCAGTTTAGTCAGCAACTTTGGACCCTCCCTGCCTCCTGCCGAGCCCCTGTTCAGAGCCCCTGCTTGACGCCATCGTTGGCAAAATGACGACCACCTAGCTCTTTCGGAAGTCTGACGGAAGTGAATCTGGTGGGTGTTCAGAAAGTTCAAAGCCACGATCATGGATTGCCTTCATCGTCACCCCCGACTTGTGAACAGGTTCATTGTCTTGGAACAGCACACCTTTTGTCAGTTTTTCAGATAGCTTAGCATTAAGAACCTCACGCAGCTATATCTGCTGTTTAGTATAGTATGCTATTGATCGTCTAGTCGTTTTGGGGAATCCCTTGGGAATCTCAAAAGATTGAAGCCATCACCTTGTCAGCGGACGGAACAATCTTGGTCTTCTTTGGCGCCGGTGAATAGAATGACGGCAAATCATTGTAGTATCTCGTCTTCTGGTTGAATACATTATTCCCGATTTCTCATTACTTGTCTGTTTGTCGTTCTCATTTGCATATCATAGGACTGTACTTATGATAGACTAGATGGTTGTATTTGTTATGGGCAAAAGTTTGATTTAACTCGGTTGTTTCTTCTTAGGACGGCTCAAAACTTTTCAACCAACCCTCGTACACTCTGTGCACACTATACCTATAATAGCAAGACAGTGAAGGCAGTTGGAGAGGAAGCTGATCCGATCGTCATCCTATTCTAAGATACTGTATGCATGTACTCTGTGCTTGGCTTATGGGATGTCTTTAAGAGGGCATATAGGGCCTATTCCTAGTGGACAATATTTTCTCCTCTCCTTCACTAATGCAGTGATGGAAAATATAAGGGATCACTGAAAAACGTTATCACCAGCAGGGGTGGCGCCAGGAATTCCCGGACGTGGGGGCTGAAGTCCCCGACAAGGGGTCTCAAATCCCCTACAAATACACACACTTTTTTCAAAGGGGGGAGGGGGCAAGGATCATAAATTTTGCACCAGCAGGAAGGGTAACCAGCCCTGAGAATGTCTTGCCATTCCTTCTGGAGACAGTAAACATCTCGTCCAGATTACAGGATGGATTCAAACGTCCACGCACCTGACGGCTTAAAAACGTCCAATGGATTAAGATCTGGGCTCTTTGACGGCCATAACAACATTGCTATAGATTGGCTCTTAGAAACCCAAATGACATGAGAGCAGGGTGTTGAGAGCGTGGCAACATGTCTCAGTGTCATATCCAACCTCACCATCCCTATTACCTGCCATTTCTGCTTCAAAGTCATGTAACATCTTGGCATGTTTCACGCAAGAGGCACTTATATTGGACATCTATCAACCTGCTTTATACTCGAATGAGATTCAAGAAAACACAGGCTCATGGAATGCACACATCACATGGTTACCACGAAGTTGCATTCTGATCTTGCACATAAGTCAAGTTAGAAACATGTCAACAAATTAACCCTTTTCTGTATTAGCATTGTCATGATACAGTTGATCCCTTGTTTTTTTCCACCAGTTTGAGCAGTTGTACTCATTATGGTTTCAACATCCGACTACAATATGACCACAGAACCAATTAATCTGATGAAACAAATATGATGGGAATTTTGCACTCCAGGGCATGATGACTCTGCCAACATCTGACATATACAATGGATGTATACCTATTCACCATGGTTGTTTAGTGTGTATGGAAAATCCAAGTCTGCTAAATATAGACAACCAATGAAATGTCACCTTCACTGCACAAGAAGTAGCTCTTGATAAATTTAAACAGGTCTTTTACTTCGTTGAGTGTTTTGCTATGGAAGCTTCACCAATTGGTCAGAACGCCAGCATCGAGACGATCATCGTGGATAGGAGCCATTCCAGGGTATATGACAGACATTGGTGGAGTCATTTTGCACTGGATTTCGAGGATGGATAAGGTTCCTTATCTGGGAAGAAATACCTGGAATATTTAGTTCACAACTTGAAATCAAAATTTTGCAAATCCAACATTGCCACCATATATAAAATTCCAAGTCAATAACTACATATGGTGAAGCAGCATTGCCTTCTGTTGATTCAAATACAGTCAGCCCTTGTTAATCCGACATGTGCGTTTGCAGGCAAAACTGTCGGATTAACGAGGATGTCTGATTAACGAGGTTAATTCATGTACAAAAATAGAAATTGTTCCCCAAAATGTGTGTCGGATTACGAGGGTATCGGATTAATGGGTGTCGGATAAACGGGGGCTGACTGTATCTTCAATAAAACAGACAGTTCAATAAGCTGAAATGGGGTTTGTACGAAGAACTTGTGCTCAGCAACACTTGATACCAGAGCTCAAAGGAAGCAAAGAAGAACAAACATCAAAATTGTTGCAAGTATTTTATACAAAAGATATTGGCTAAATACATTTTATATACAGAATGTACAATGGTGGCCGGCTGGGTGCCTGTCAACTGATTATGATATAAACGTTAAGTTCATGGGATGGAATTTCTTGGACGTGAACATACAGCATCTCAAACCTCGGCCTACAAGCAGCTACATGTTCCAACAAAGTCAACATTATCATTAGTAATAGTAAATGGATCAGATTTTAAGATACTCAAAGGCCAGTTGTGACAAATTTAAAATTTGACATTAACGTTTAATGGAGAATGACAGTCCAAATTTGAACTGTACACAAAATTCTTAAATTTTGCCAATGAAACAGTAGGCCAGAATCAATAATACTGAAGTTCTGAAACACGAAGTACTTTGTACTTTGCAAGAACGTGTAGCTAGATGATAGCCCTTCTCCCTTCCAAAACACAAACCCTCTAGCACAAGGCTGCTCAACAATAAGGCTTATGAAACCACAATCAAAGCAAATTCTACTCTTCTGTTACCTCTACCAAACTTAATAACCCACACAGCAAGTGGCATGCTTCCATAAATAATAAATGCACATGCTAACAAATGATATCAGAATCTGATAATGTGATGTTCATGACTTTCAACCAACTTGTCAAAACAAAAAATTATAAGAATCAAAATTTGCACCCATCCCGTTAAATGATCAAAAGAATGAATCAATAAATAGTCATGCTTTTGTGCAATTCCGAAAATAATGTAACTGCACCCAAACCTTATAGAAACATTTAGAGGACTTCAATTCATCGATGAATGGATAATCATTAAAGCTGTATCAGATCTCTCAGATTCCATTTTCCCGTCAGCATTCATTGCACTCAGTTATTTGACTTTGACAGATATATCCTGATAAGACATCATGGTCCCCACATTCAAATAATTTATAAATATATATGTATAGTCACCTTTAATTTTATCCCTTCTTTGAGAAATTACAAATCGGTGATGCATCAGATGCATTTACACACTCAGCTGTTTTCAACTTCAGGGCCAATTCCTGCGAAATAAATGATTCACAAAATTTTGTTGGTTAATTATTGACCTTGATTTTAAAATCCCACCTTACATGTGTCCTTGCTATGCTTACCATTTGATATTTCCCCCCAAACCCACCTGTAACCACATTTACACTTTCACTGTAGCAAGGTCTTTGACCTGATTAGCATGAAGTAGGTCCACCCTCCCGAATTTCACATTGTCAATCAGCTGTTCTCTTCAACTCGAATGTACCTGCATACATTCTTTTAAAATAGTACTTAATTTCAATGATAAATCCAAAAGAACATTAACTCTAACAGCACTGAAACCAGCAGCTTCTCTTTGCTCAAGAAGTCAACACTTGCATCAAATACATAATGCACAGGTGGAACCAGGATTTCGAGAAAGGGGGGCTCACTTGCATCCAGCTTCACAAATGTTGTAGACACACAGCCCCATGGCAAAGGGGTCTGGGTGAGTGATTTCGGGTTTATGTGGTTTTTGGCAATATTTCAGCCACATCACCACTGTCTCACCAACATCACGTCGGTGTTGGGGCTCCTGTCTCTCCGAGCTGGAAGAGGTGCCCAGGCCGGACTCGAATAACAACCGCCATTTCTGGCAGATTGCTGGGCTGACACACTAACCACTGCACCCCCTTCTGTTTGTTACATTCTGATGTACATCTCGGGAGTGAAAATGCTACAGTTATATAATGTTGGACCTTAAAATGGGGGATGAGAGGCTTCAAGCCCCGAGCTCCCCCGATTCCGCCACTGCAATACTAGACTGGCAAATCAAAAATAGCTTTAATTGCAGCTACTGAAGAAGAGCAATACCAGCGATGTACAAGTGCACAACATGAATCAGATATGATATATCAACCAAAAAAACATGACAAGGAAACAACATTCAACACAAGACTACATATGTACGTACATAGATAAACATATCAATGGCACTTGTGAAACAAAGATGAAATTCTAGAGAAAAATGATGGATGATTAAATAAGTAAATACATTTCTACAACAAACATAACAATTCAATAAAGCAAAACAAAAGTTCCAGTGATTGACAAGTAAGATCAGAATGTTTATTATGTCACATCTAAGTTCTAAACAAAGCTAGACCAGCAGTAGTCCACTGAGAATTGAAGGACTACCAAATAACTTTCAAATTCACAAGCCGTAATATTTCTTTTTTCACCTGTAAATGGGACTTCAACTACATCAAATGAAAAGTGAACATACGGTAAAACTTTCAAAATGTCAAACTTCTAAAAATTCGACAAATGTCGATTGTTACCTTCAGCAGGTTCCAAAATTTTGAATTTTTCTCTTGTATTTTGGTAGCGATTTTGAAAATTGTGAATCCTAACTTTATCAAAGATCACTAATTTCTAAAATTTAAACACATTAAAAGTATATTATTTGGGGGGTTGAAATTTTAGAAGTTTTATCGTACCACAATGGACACATAGCGTGCCTTGATGCCATGTTTTAGATAATGCAAATATTTCTGACTGAGAAGCAGACCCTTCATTGTAAGAGACTGGCAACAGGTTGCATTCTTGACAGTGAACCGACCATAACAATTTGTCAATTTGAAAAAGTAAGCGGAATTATTTTGAAGTTTCAAATTAATTTCAAGTTGCAAAAGAAGGAAATGTAATTTTCTTCTAAAGCTGCCCAAAACAGATTACTTAAACCAGCAGTAGATACTGTAATCAGTGATTTGGACACTTAGAACTTAACTCATGAAGTGTTTTAATAACTTGAGGAGTCAGTTCATAAAAACTCATTGAATGGGAAGATAAAGATCCACAATGACTATACTGAGACTTGGAGGTTACAACTGTTCATTGTATTCCTCTCTTGCATATTCCATTTTGCATGTTCCTGTGGCTAAATAGGTAAATATGAAGCTTTTGAGGCATAACCTGCATGAGAAACCATCTTGGTTATAACCTACTCCTAATTTAGGGAAACTAAAGTCGATTAGGGAACTCAAAATACTCATACTGCTGCTGATATTTTGAAAGACAATTCTGTCCAATACAGAAACATGACAATTTTACTGTCATCTCATCGCAGTTCTGTCTCTGAAAACTGAATGAAAGCTGGCCCTATCTAGATTTGAAACCATGAGCGACCAGATGGTTTGGCAGACACACAAATAAGTAACCTTAAGGTCTTCAAAAACTTAGCAAGCTGCACAGGATCCCTGAATATTGCTGCGCTATTAACCAATAAACACAAAGTCATGCATAGTTTGTCCTTACCAGCAGACAAGTACATCCCACTGACAACTTTTACATATACTTTTACGGCACAATAAAATGTGGGTTTTTTGCAAAATTTGACTCCAAAAGTTTGCAAGAAAGTCCTGAAATGTGCAAAATAATGTACATTCTTTATCACAGACACAATGTCATGTTGTATAAAAACCAAAATTTTCTTAAAAGATAATGCTATTAAAAAACCTAGACATCTTAATTCTTTAAGTATTCAGCAATGACTCGACTACATAAGAAAAACTGGGAAAATCCACAAAGAAAGATTGATAAAAATAAAGCAAGCAAAGATAGATGCAACTAGAACAATGTACATCCAAATGTTGCACTAAACGTTTGAAATTAGTGTCACAAAGAAAGTGTGTCAACTGCTGGCACTTGAG
Organism: Diodora aspera; assembly: GCA_031471655.1. Lineage (NCBI taxonomy): Eukaryota > Metazoa > Mollusca > Gastropoda > Lepetellida > Fissurellidae > Diodora > Diodora aspera. The sequence goes on along the minus strand of JAUELE010227536.1, from coordinate 4,827 downwards.
GCTTTCCAGATACTCTGTGGAGAAATAGATACTTTGTACATTCTCAATTCAGTTTAACAAGCTTTTAAATTTTATATCCAGAACTGATGGTAAAGAAATAACACAAATCAAAGACTAAAGTTTGGTTTTATGTCTAAACTTAACAAGCTCTCTAACAGTTGTAGCTATATCCTGCTTTGCAGGTTTGGGAAGGCTGAAGAAACTACTTGGTGTTAGAAATGATACTATTATCAGTGTTTCTAACAATTCAACATACATCTTAATGTTCACTGAATTAAAATTTGAACACAAATACAGACTGTTGCCTAGCATAGAATCTGTGCAAACCTAATCATAACACCCGAGATATCTGTAGATGATCATCAAGACAGTTCAGTTATGAGATGAGACAATAACTGACAATAACTGATAATAACTGATTATAGCATTTGACCCTGATATAATCACAACAACAAGCTCAGTTGAGTTGAAATGGTGCTGCAGTCACAATTATTCCAAATGCGCTCACATGCTGATAGTTGTAAGACACAATGGCAAGGACTTCAATCTAAATGTTTAACACCGTACAGTATGTTTCACCTAAGCTAATCAACCACTCATAAATTAACCATACAGGCAATCGAAGTTAAATGCTTTTTCAACTCGAAGATAAATACTTGTACATGCAAAACAAACATTCACCATGTAATAAGGAAAAACTCCATGAAGAGACAAATTTAGTTTATGCTGACTCAGCAAAATATTTTAAATATTTTTTTGTATTACCTGCAGGGGTTACATTGATAGGCGTACCTAGTAGAGAGTTAATCACTTCTTGGAGCTAGGCACCAGCTCGAGAAGATATCACAGTGGTATGTGCGACTAGTTACACAGGCACTTGTGACAGTGAATGCATTTCAACAAATAACATGATACTCCTATGCAAACACTACGCAACATGTAAAACCTTAAAAATATTGAAAATAACCATCTCTTTCTGCCATATAGGGGCTATGATTTCTTGAAAAAAACGCAAGATTAGTCACAATAGTGGCAGCAATGCCATTCAAGCACAAGAATTAAAATTCAACTTGACATATTTGCCATTAAGCTGCAAAATGTATGGGTTTTGGCCACTTTGATGCGACTCACACCCTTGGCATCAGGAATGGCGACAAGCACCTGTTTTATAGTTCATGCATATTAGCTCACTTCTCACAAAGTAAATTAACAAGAACTACATATTCTAGCTTTCTCATTCAGCACTCTTGAAACACAAAATCTAACAGTAACAGCAATGATTTCATGGACTCATAGATGAAAATACATCCTAAAAAAACTTTGTCAAGTGATTACAGCTGGACCAGTGACTAAGACAGAAACTATCTGTACTTAGTGCCTACATTGGTTCTAGATATGGCTAAGCAAGTAGCATCATCTAACTTCAAAGTAAAGCTGAAAAATGTTTGTAACCTCCTGACAATATAGTTATCGATCCTTGCTTGTGAGCTTGTCAATAAGCTCCTGTAATGGGGCCAGTTCTTTTTTGTCTATGAGACTGAACTCTTGTACGAAGAAGATAAAATGTTTGAAGGAGGTATTCAGATGAGCCTCTTCACTCAGCTGGACTACCTCTTTGAAATGCTGGTGGTAGATGTGTGCATACACTCGGAATAGCCTCTTCAATATGGTTTTGGCAATGGCAAGGAAATTCTTTGGGAATGGCACACCTGAATAAGAAATAAAGTTCATTTTCTTAGGTTTTTATTCCTCAGATGGTTCACTGATCTGCAAACATGGTTCACTTGAAATACTGACTTTGTTAACCCTTCAAGGATGGGAATGCTCATAAATTACTTGTCGTTGTAGACCGAGAATTGGACCTTGACAATGATATAAATTATAGCAAATACCATAACAAGTTCTTTGAAATCAAGATTATACAATTTGTTCGCTCCTTCAGAATTTGTGCGGTTTGTATTGTTACGAGTATATTCACTTTTATCATTTTGAAGAATGGTCATAAGATGCATACATCATTCCAAAGCTTATTAAATTTCAATGGTTCAAAAAGCAACTATGCTGGAATAACTTCATGACACAACTCTGTAAACAAATGTCCAGAAGCTACAGAATTTTCAAATGGTGTCATTTTCCATAGTTATATCTCCTGATCAGGAATAGCTTTTTGGTATCATTGGAAAGGAAATGTAAATTACTTTGAATTAAGCACAATTTGTAATGTTGGGAGTTTTGTGATTTTTGGTCGTTTTTGTAATATTTACTGTATTTCCTCTAATAAGCGCCCAGGCGCTTATTTTTTCAGCACCCCCTGACCCTCTGGCGCTTATTAGAGACCCGGCGCTTATTTCTTTAGATTATTGTGACATGTTATAAATACTATTGGGACAATGACATTCAACGACAAGAATTACGGGACCATTCGTTATGCCAATAAAGTGTAAGAAAGGGAGAATGTATGTAATGGTCTTACACCCGGCGCTTATTAGAGACCCGGCGCTTATTGGAGACCCGGCACTTCTTTTCTCATCTACCCGTTTACCCCCGGCGCTTATTAGAGGCCCGGCGCTTATAAGAGGTCCGGCGCTAATTAGAGGAAATACGGTAATTGTCGGGGATTGTTTAAACGTCTCAACATGTGACTGACTGAATAAAGTTTGAAATAGCGCCAAAATTAAAGAGTCGACGGAACAGATAATTTATTGGGTGAGAGTTGATTTGCATTACGGGTGTATTTTTCTACATGAAATTATTTTAGCAAGCCCACCCGCTCCAGGTGAGGATCTAAGGGGAGGGGTGGTGGTGGGTGGAGTGGCCTCCCCTATTTTTGGAAGACAATCCTTAAAACTGAATAGTAATCACCTCTATCGGACTTCGATCGCTGATGCTCCCTCCTCTCCCCTCCCGTTCACAGTGCTGGATCCGTCCAGACACCCCTCTTCTTAAAATATAGACCGACTTACATTATCGTTTCAGTATATTTCATGTTTAGATTGGTTATAAAACTTGTAGACAGTTCCTTGTGTTGTGTCAGCATTAACAACAAAGGAAACGGTCTCTGATTCTGCGAGTCTCTGTATTGGTCGAGCGATGTCAACAAGGATGTCACGATTTGTATTAATGGGGTAGTGTAGTTAAATATATATATATCTTTCAGAAGAGGGTAAATTTACATTATGTAATTGGTGCTAGGAGAAGTCTGACACTGCATGGAAATTCATGTCAAACGGAGAAGGATATACATGTACTGAATCGTGATAGGTGTACCTACTTACCCGCCCCCAGTTATACGTCATATTCCCCCGAATCACGAACTGCGCTGCAAAGCTGACAGCGCAAGTTTTGTCTGAATAGTGCACAGAGGGTGCCCGGGATTCAGGTCATCTTTCTGACCGCCTGAAGCGTGTTCCGGAGAGTGCAAAGAAGGCGCCTCGGCTATTGGACCAATCGGATCACTTCTATTAAACGAGCCACCAATCGGATCACTTGTCGTGACCAACTGCCAGTCATCCTGCAATGTTGAGGTCGCGAGTTCGATTCTGGCTAGTGCCCAGTTGTACCTGTGGACAAGCTACTTGACTCCACTTGTCCCAGCCGAACACTGGTACCAGCTGTGCACTTAGGCAACATTAAACACCCACAAGGGCAGAAAAACAAAATTCTGTTATTCATGAGCCAATTGGCCCCTGTTTGGTTTGAACAGAATTTCAATATTATCGCTAACCACACGTTATTGAAGTTTGCATAGGCCTACTCTGAAAATATCACCCTTGCAGATACACCCATGTTGATCTTCACATTACAACGTATTATACCTGCGAACAGAAGCGCACACACGCAAACATGGAGTTGGGTCGCCCCAACTTACCTGTTCTCTCTGAAAGTTTTGTAAAGACATAATTAATGTTGTATTTGAGAACAACTATTACACGTCTGCCACTGTTGCGTCCATGATGATTTAAAGTTGGTGCCACTAAAAAAGCTGGATTAGCTTGATATCAGCTCGGAGCTTCATAAATCATCATCATTATCATCATCATCCTCATAATCATCATCGTCGTCATCATCATGAATGGTTATCGTTAAATAAGACTTGGTAGTGACGTACGATGTATGAGGTGGTACTCTATACGTATAGGTTAGAGCCTCGGTCGAGGGTGATATTTATCCGACTTACACCACGTAGGTTACAGAGAGAGAGAGGTTGAAAAAGTCAACCTGCCAAAACAATGGACATATTCAACTTCCCTAGTGATGTAACGTGGAGTATCGGGTTGTTTTTAAACTGCAGGGTGTACTCGCTGACGAGTGCTGACGAGTGGTGCCTGACCCGCGACCTTCACATAAACTTTGTAAAAAATTCTCACATCTTTTTGTAATGCCTTCAGATCAGCTTGATGTTGGCCAATCAGACGGACATCTTCTCCTGATTGGTGGATTCATTGATCACGTAGGAGGAAAAAGCAAAGACAGCAACATCTTCAGTGCAAATAGACCCTTTACAAGATGCGCTCAAGTAGGCACGTTCTGGGTCACCCTGTGCAGTATATTTTGCACGATGTTGCAATGAACGAATTTTGGGGGAAAAGAAAGAAATTTCCGTGAATTCAAATTCAGTAGGATTATCCTGGTTTTTTTCTCTCAAGGTATCTCCTTAATGTGTGCATACAGCCAAAAAAATAAGAATCCCTTTCGTGCGACATTTACAAAGTGACCAGATGACGACTGACATATACCAACACTGACTTGTTATATATACACAAAGAAAAAAGTTAAGCACATCCTGATACAAATCATGATAGTTTTGCACCAAGTTTTAATAATTTA
>JAUELE010227525.1:0-12340 GCA_031471655.1 Diodora aspera | reverse complement strand
GAAATAAACTGTAAGTACGTATTTAATGAATCGAATCGAAATTAATGCATTAGAAATCGAAATCGAATCGTGTGTTTGCGATTCGATTTTCGATGAATCGAACCGAATCGTTTCAGCCCTAGTTGGTTACTTCTACTTTTTCTCTCAATGACTGCAAGTGCTATATGTGCAACTTTGAAGCAACTATTTCCCATCAGGAATACTTGTCTGCACCCATGCTCCATCACACCTGCAAAGTTGCATGAGCGAGCATGTCAAATCATGCGCGTCAAAAGTTCTTCCATTAACTAAAGGCAGCTATAGCAAAACCAATCACACCTGCACCTTTAAAGTGGCATGAGCGAGCATGTCAAATCATGCACGTCAAAAGTTCTTCCCTTAACTAAAGGCAGCTATAGCAAAACCAGTCACACCTGCAGATTTACTGGTATATCTATGGGTATGATTGACCACACCCATACATTTTTAAATACAACGAACTGATCAGTCACACACTCACACATGCATTTTATTAAATATAATTACCGGTATGCAATCGCTCATGGTTATGTCTTATCCAGATCGGACACGATTTAAATAGTTCATGGCTGAAAGCTACCAGAAACAGGATGTGTGTTTGGAGTCATTATTAACTCTTGTTATTGATATTATAGGAAATAGTGATACACAAAGCTGGCGGCCCTCTCGGTCTTAGTATTGTTGGAGGTAACGACCACTCGAGTCAGCCTTTCGGGGCTGATGAACCTGGAATTTTCGTTTCTAAGGTATGTTACATGTATTAGATTCACTGTGAAACATAATTTACTCGATTGTTTTCGTGCATTTATTGGGAAATTCATTGTTTTCTTTCCGTGCATGTATGGGGCAGTGGATATTGTGTTGTGACTAGCTTAGCCTTAACACAGGGTCCGTGCATAGTCCTGGATGGCCTGCAAATTGAAAATCTTTTTAAAATGAAAAAGAAAAATATTAAATATTCCAGATACTCTTGTAATGTTTCTCCAGACAGCTAGGTCAGTGATAGGTAAAATAGAAAGATTAATGTATCATCCTAAGCCTAGTATGGCGGAAACAATTGTATGGATGATGTATACAGATTGTACATCTTGGAATCAGTCCTGGAATATGGTCTTGAAAAATCCAGGAAAGTCGGAGAAAATGATTATCTCAGTTTTGTACAACCCTGTTCACAGGTGTGGGTTCAAATCTTGCCCGAGATCACCCTAACATTCATTCTGCGTTAAGATGGAAACCCTGATATATTGTTGAGATATAATTGAAATATTGCTAAAACCTGAATTAAAAATACAAATAGAAATTCCTGTATTTATATTCTGATGAACTTTCTGGAAGAAATGCGACCTTTTTTTTCACATATTTCAAAAAGTTGATTCATTTGTTGGCCTTGGAGTACCGGTAGACAAGTGTTAATATTAACACTTGATTGTATTGCTGTACATACTCAATGTTCTTTGAACTCCTTGTATATGGGCCGGTGGCCTTTCATACAATAAAGTATTTTGATTTGATTTGATCATTTGCAAAACCAAATAAATACACAAATTTTAAAATAACACAAACACTCCGAAATGTCCCCCGACGAAGTGCAATATTTTTCCGCGACCGGAGGGGAGGAGGGGGATGCATTTAACCTTGAAGTGATGTTATAATTCATTAATTCTCACGTGGAACAAAATCTAGTGAAAAGCTACACTCCAGTTTACATGTCATCACGACTTTACAAGGATTTGGTATCTGTTGCCCATCTCATGCAGATGACATTTAACACGGCAGAGACTTCATAATCTATTAATTGCTTTCTTTCTTATATAATGGACCCGTTTCTTATCAAAACTACAGGTCGTGTGTACTTGTTATAACGACTTTGCAGGAACTTGGTGTCCGGCGATCATCACATGCAGATGTCTTATGATGTGGAAGTGACGTCACAATTGGTGTACGGAACTTACAAATGCGAGGCTGAAAATAACCTTGGAAAAATTGGATACAGCATTGCTCTGGCAGGTGCGTGTTATTAAGGTTCTTGTAGTAATAAATCACTATAGTCTATGGTCCTGTACTTTTCGAATCTGTGCTGAATCCTTTCATCTACGAATATCCCAAATGTGATAGCTAATTGCTACTGCAGTGTTTATGCTTCTAACTAAAGTCAGCCCTGAGTACTTTAACTATTATCCTTTTTATACACTTGACCTTTGATAGTATATACTGACGTGCAAAAGAAATGACACCAAACGACTTCAAAATATTTTGCCTTACGTCTTTATGTCATACTTGATCAAAAGGATGCCTGGATTTCAATGAGTGAAATTTGATTGACATGATGCCATTAATAACACTTCCTAATTTCAGAGATATCTCTTGCACATTCAACGTTTTGTGAATTTATTCAGTCGTCTCTCCAAATCTTGGTATCGTTTCTTTTGCACGTCAGTGTAGTCTACTGGTATCTTCTGGGAAGAGCTTATTTCATGCATTTAAACGTTCGGCGAACTCACTTCTACCAGGGACTGGAATTTAAATTTTGCATTTTAGATTTTAATCTTGCTACATATGTTACAGTCAACGTCTAAAATCAATCAACCCGTAAATGACTAAAGTTTTGAGAACATCTATCTAATTCACTACGCCTAAGGCAATCCACAGGGGATTTCAGACTGTCTATGTTGTTGGCTTTCGCAAGTGTATTTGCAATGACCGTTCGTAAACATAATTTGGTCCTGTCATTTTTCAGCTAAATATGTAGACGGTTGTCCGATCAGGTCTTGTTCGGGGGCGATGATTTGTGTGCAGGGAACATGCCTTTGTCCAGATAGTCACACCGAAGACTCCGAGGGCAGATGTATAGGTATGGTAACTGCTAGTGCGTTGCTGAGTTGTAGAATTGCTGAGTGAGAGAGAAATTGGGTGGAGCAGAGTGGGTAGGTGAGAATGAAATGAGAGTGTGATTGTGAGTGTGTGAAGAGCTGATGAATTAGGAAGAGTGTAACAGAGTTGACCAACTTGCATCGGACCACAATTAATTTCATTCTTTGTTTGTCATTAGATTATCAAGATATGATGCTCTCGCACATTTACCACAATTGCTAGCCCAAAACGATGACCTTATTCACATTCAGGGTGCATTCTTACAACAATAAATAATAATCTTTTAGTAGGTTGACCTGCTCATTTTGTCGCAATGGTAGCCAGCGTGCACCATATACGAGCACTCCTAATTTAACACCGAAAGTACAACTCAATTTCAGTCCTTGTTTGAAAATAGCAGGAGGCTCTTAAAACAATACACTGATCACGTCTCCCTGTAAGGGTTCATCTTTCAAATAAACTAAAAAAGTGTAGCAATAATTATTCCAGTTCAAAATGAAAATAGAGATCCATGAACACATCGATCCCTGAAAACTACTTCCGCGTCGTGTTAAACTTTGAGCAAGAGAGGTAACTGTTGTCTGAGCTCAACTGCTAAAATCGGTGTGCGTATTTTCATGAACAGTGACATATGCACGTAATATACACGTTTCCAGAACATTGTAAACATGCTGTACACCTCGAACAACATTTGAATTCCAAACGGTTTCTTGCATCCTCGAAATCCAGGGCATAATCGTCCGTCATATAACCTGGATATACTCCTATTCAACATGGTCGTTGTCTGTGTATGGAAAGTCCACTTCTGCTAAATATAGACAACCAATGAAATGTCGCATTCACTGCACTAGAAGAAACTTTTTATTCAAAACGTCGTTACTGCGCCGAGTGTTAGGAGATACGTGCAACGTGATTGGACGCAAGCTTTCGCTATGGATGCTTCACTGATTGGTAAAAATGCCCGCTTCGTGACGATCATCGTGAATAGGAGTGATTCCAGGGTATATGACGGACGGAGTCGTTATGCCCTGGATTTCGAGAATGGGGTACGGGAGGTATGACCAGACATCAGGTATCACTACCATTGATAGTCGAAAGCCAAACTTCTGTTCTTTTTGTTAGCAGAGGACGTTTCTGGCAATACTTCCGTGGAATTGTACCTGTGGATTGGTGTTGGGGGCGGGGGAGTTCTGGTCTTGGGATTATTGGTGGCCATAGTGTTCTACCTCTGCTGGCGGAGGAAAGTGGTGAGTAGTGCGTCATGAGGGTACTGATGATTCCACTTGCTGACGAATACATGTTACAGTATGGGATTTTGACGCCTATTTCATTCCACTAATTTCAACAATTGTCTTATGTCTCAATTATTGATCAAAACCAGGAACTTGGTTATGCCATCAGGAGAAGCACATCTCTCATTACCTGGGGAGTACATAGTAAGAACAAAGTGCCAAAAGATTGACAGTCACAATAACAACCCACCCCCTTCCAGGTACCCATTTCAAACAGGGTGAAACTTGCGGACATGTTGACACTACTGGTACAGTGACTATCCCAGTGTGAGAGGGAGTATTCTTTCAATCCCCACTCCAACTTCTATAGACGTTGGACATTGTTGGAGACCAGTTCACTTCGTCGTTTCACCATTCTCCGGTGCAGGTGCTCCAACGTTACACTTAAAATGATGAAACTCGCTTCATAGCTTTCTCATTGAACTACTACCCCCTTTGGGTAATCAACAAATAAGAGATATTTCATACCTTAAAATAATATTTAATTTTTTCAAATAAGAGAGCGACCATTTGATTTTAAGAAGTTTGGGAGAGAGTTTGAATGATTTTGAAAAGAAATAGTTTGGCGAGAAGTTAGGAGAAAATAAATATATTGCATGACTAAAAAAATACATAGCAGTTTGTAATTATAAAATGTATCATGACAACCTCATGCATTTAGATGAACACATTTTTGGCAAGAGAAATATATTTTAGCTCTCGCGCCCTCCATAAAGGTAAAATGGAAAACATCTTTAACACACATGCAGCGAACTATTCCAGCAAGATGTCAAGTAAAACATTTAGTGTCACTGACAGAAACGTGGTGCTAAAGGTTCATATTTATTCTTCTTTAGTCCAAGAACGAGAAAAAGAAAGCTGCTGAAATGGCGAGGACGAACGCTGTCTATACCCACGCACAGGTGAGTGGAGGATATACTGATACAAAGAAATAAGGGAACACTTAGTTGTAAATATTGTTTACTAAATATCATCTCAAGTGTTCCACATTGATGTCAAAGGGTTATTCGTAGATATATAAGACTCACCAGACACCGACAGTTCATGTGTTTCATGTATGCGCAATGTTCAAAAGACATTGCAAGTAAAATACCTCATCCATCTTCGTTCCCTAATTTGTTCCTGTCAGTCTATTTTACGTGCATTACCATTTTTTTTTTATCTCGTTCGCTTTCTTTAATATCATGGACTTTTTAATCTGTTTATGTTATCTCCTTTCACTGGCGTATTGCAAAATGTTGTTGTCTTTATTTGGTTTAATTATTTTGCTATTTATTTCATTTTTAAATCCCTGTATAATTTAATTTATTCATGGCATCTGCCTTTTGAAAAAAAACCGAGTTTTGAACACTGTGGAATATTCTTTTCAGACGGTTATATAAGTGTACGTGTAATTTTGTTTGCAGTATGCCAGGCCCAACATATACGAAATTATCACGAAACCCATAGACGAGTTCCCGCGAGAAAGATTGAGATTTCTTCATCCGGTGGGTATCGGGAAGTTTGGCCGTGTGATGAAGGCTGAAGCCCTCAGTATCAACAAAACAGGCAAATGGGAGGAGGTGGCAGTCAAGATGTGCCAAGGTATGCTTTGGAAACTCGGTCATAAGTGTAAGATACACACTGGATGCCAAGTACACGTTTGATTTGAAATTGTACATTTTGGGTCAGCCTCGAAATTTAGGGCATATATGACTCCGTCCACCAGAGCCGATTTAGCCGATTGCTCCGAATCGGGCCCCGGGGCTATGGGAACCCTGCGCTAAGGTAATCCTTCCTCTTTTATGGGGGTCTGTCCCTTTTTTCTTATAGTCTACACTGATGATACAGACTTTCCTCCTGCACTCAACTGGCGAAAGTGAGGATATGGCTGAAAGAGTCCTACTATAAATCCAACCAACCGATATTTTTATAGCCTCAAACTCGGCTCCACTAAAGTAGCCTCTAATTGGGCCCCGCGATGGCTAAAACCGGCCGTGCCGCCAACGGTCCGTCATATGCTATTGATGTACACGTACTCCTATTCACCATAGTCGTTTTGTGAGTATGGAAAGTCCAAATCAGTCAATGAAATGTCGAATTCACTGCACGAGAAGTAGCTGTTGATAAATTTAATTTAAACACATAACGTATTTACTTTGCTGAGTGTTAGGAAAGACGCGTCACATGATTGGACGCAAGCTTTCTCTATGGAAGCTTCATTGGTCAAACGGCCCCTCCTCGAGACGATCTTCGTGAATAGGAATGACTACAGGTTATTACCTGGATTTCGAGGTTGTAGAAAGATGTATATTTAAGTATTGTAAATATCTTTGGTTTCACTTATCAGAGTCGGCGACAGACTTGGACAAGGAGGACCTGTACAATGAGCTGACCATCATCAGAAAAATTCCAAAGCATATCAACGTCGTCAGCTTTTACGGCGCTTGTACATACGGGGGTAAGTTAAATAAATAAATACATAAATTAAAAAAAAAAAAATTAAAAAATTATAATAATACTAATAATAAATAATAAATAATAAATAAATAATAAATAATAATAATAATAACACTTAATCATCCAACATGGCAATTCTTTTCCACCCTTACGAGTGGCTGTCTCGGCACCCAGATGCGCCAATACCCAAATGTTTCAGCTGATCCGTTGGGACAAGTGGAGTTAAGTACCACTATATCTTGTCCAAGGGAGCAACACTGCGTGTCGCTAGCCAGGATCGAACCCGCGACCTAACCAGCGTTGGATCACGAGTCCGACCCCTGTTGCTCACGGCTACCGCGCCTCCTAAGTTAAGTTAGATCACGCCACTTTACATTTAGTTAGGGTAGTTCATGATCCTTTACATTTCCCGGGTATAACCGGGTATACACAATGAGCTGACCATCATCGGAAAGATTCCCAGACATACCAACGTTGTCAGCGTTTACAGCGCTTGTGCATATGGGGGTAAGTTAGGGAAGATGATGATCCTTTACATTTCCCGGGTATAACCGGGTTTACCTTATGAGTTGATTATTACCAGGTAGATCATCAGGCATATCAACGTCGTCAGCCTTTACGGCATTTGTGCATATGGGAGTGAGTCAGGAAAAAAAAAATGACATTTAGGTGTACGCGCGTTTATCATCTCGAGAGTAAATATTTTGTGAGTTGTAGACACAGGGGTTCGAAACACTGATTGGTCAGTCTATTTATGAAAAAAATACAATTATCTTTTACTAATCAGTTTCCGATTTTTCAGCCAAAGATTACGCAGAAATTAAATTGGTTCGGCGAAATTCGCCCATTTTATATTTCGTACTCCTATGGTATAATATAATACTAAAGGGGGGACAACTTCCCCGAGCTAGCCAACAAACACTACCTTCGGAAAAATGCGATAGTCAAGTCACAAGTCAATATATTTTACAATTTGTATTATCCACTGCTTCCATATACGTTTCTCTTCACGTTGTCCAAAACCCCAGCTACAGACCAGAACGCAACGCAAATACCGAAGTTTCGCGATCTCGACAAGGTGATATGGTCTAAGATTACCACAGTATACCCATCTATGAAATGCGATAACTCATAAACAAAGACTTTGCCATGCCATGGAAATTTCAATATGTTGGACTCTGTAAATACATGTATATATTTTCTTTATCAATTTTGGCCTTACCAGAACCGCTTCTACTGATCTTGGAGTTTGTACCGAAAGGCGACTTAAGAGAGTACCTTCGTAGTCGGCGTCCTGATTACGACAGGGTTTGGGAGAGTCCAGTGGGCGACGGAAGTCAGATCAGAGCGGAAGCGGAAATGACGTCCGACGACGATGGGGAGCTCACTGCTAAGGATCTTCTGTCTTTTGCCCTGCAGGCAGCGCAAGGGATGAAGCATCTGGAAACTTATAATGTAGGTTTTCATGCTTCAGTCATAGAGAGTCACAACATCTCCCCGACAGGTGTGACAGTTAACAAGCTACGCTAAATCACCCCTGTCCCAATTGGCCACCCTTTTGTGAATTCAAGGTCTGTCCTTTGATTGGAAGCGCGTGATTTTCATTGCCCAATCAGGGCCATCGTTTTAAAGTCATTTAGAAAATAATCCGTTTCTTTCCAGTTACTTTCGGAGGCTAAAAATAGCAACAAGTACTGTGCGCTGCGCCTAAAAGACAGTACGCAGTGATGTGAACAAGAAGGTGGAAAGCAATGAGCATTTTGATTGATTGTTTCATAAAGGCCAGAGCTCGAATTCACAAAAGGGTGGCCAATTGGGACAGGGGTGATTTAGCTTAACTTGTGAGCTGTCACACCTGTCGGAGAGAGATTGAAAGCGGCCATTCCAAAAGGTTTTTTGTCATCCAAGTATTTCGTTACATGAGATTTGTTCTTTGTTTTCTGTTTTTGTTTCAATCATGCATGCACAGTTGTCTGCTCTTAGTTTTGCTCGACTTTTCCTTTACGCATTCAGATTTTAAAATAGCCCTTCGTCTTATAAATGGAGACGATGGATGGAACCTGCCATAGTGACCTCTAATTGGGTCTCGCCAAAGTAGCCTCAACTTGGGCTCTACGGTTCCTAAAATGAGTTTCTAACGTTCTTACTTGAATAAAGAGTATCACAGAATAGGTTCTCGTAGAGCAAGTCTTATCCCTGTTAATCGTTGACAGATTTGTGAATTTCTGGATGATCTAGTTCACCTCTGTTTTACACAGATTGTGCACCGTGATGTAGCTGCTCGGAATGTACTAGTGGGCTACAACTGTGTGTGCAAAATCTCCGACTTCGGTCTAGCCAGAGATGTTGAAGGCGTAGATGTGTACGAGAGAACATCCACAGGACCCCTGCCCATCAGATGGATGGCCCCAGAATCTCTCATGGAGGGAACTCATAGTCATAAAGCTGATGTCTGGTCCCTCGGGATTTTACTGTGGGAAATAGTCACTCTAGGTTTGTATTCAAGATGAACTATACTGACGTCCAAAAGAAAGTATACCAAATTATTTCAATTATTTCCCATTACGTCTTCATGCCATAGTTGATCAAAAGGATGCTTGGATTTCGGTGAGTGTAGTTTGATTGACACCATCTGATTGATAAACCTTTTAAGTCTTGAAGGGATATCTCTTGTATATCCAACGCATTTGTGAATTTATTCAGTAGCCTCTCTTAGTATACTTTCTTTTGGACATCAGTATACATGTAATATGATTATTACTTAATTAATAGGCCTCATAATGTTTACAGCTGAAGTCTTACCGCATCATCTTAAGTAGAAATTACACAGATCGACTTGTCGAGTCGATTTGGAGCGGTGGCATCGGCAAACAACACAATGAAATCGATGCATCGAGTTAACAGATCGACCTGTGTGTGTCCCGCTTAAGCAGTCGAGTCAGTTTTAGCAGTGGCAACGGCCAACAAACAAAATGAAATTGATGCATAAAATGTACAGGTCGAGCTATGTGTCCCGCTTATGTTAGTTCATCACACCGACTCTATATCCAATGCATCCTTAGCGGTTACAGTGGGTGAGTTTTGTATGGAGAATCAGTCATCAAAAGTCCAATAAATTAATTGCTTCTGAACAGTTAAGCGACCTAGAGAGGGCACACACTGCTCAACCCAAGCGTTGAACTTTTGTTAGATATTACTTCTGGTCCAATTACGTCTTATTTGAAGACTATATATACAATAACATGTGATAGCGTAACGTAACATCCAACGAGTTAAGCTTCAGATATTCAAAGGAAGCAAGGCATGACCTGTTTGCCGTACGAGATAAACTTTAGATGTCTGAGATCTGTCTGATAAAACAGAATGTTAACGAATTGTGGTTCAGGAACTGAGTTTCCCTTTACTGCAACCTTCAATGTAGCTTTTGTATCCTGCTTGAAATCGGTTTCGATTTTGTTTTTTTTCTATATGTGCTAATACTATACTGTTTCTCGTCTAGGTGCGAGTCCCTATTCGGCCATGACGTTACGTGAGGTCATTGATGCAGTTGTCTCAGGGAAACGTTTGGAGCGACCGCAGCACTGTATGCACGAGTTGTAAGTAACTTGAATATTTACAGAAGGCGGTCGATCATCACATTGTTAGCCCGGTCATTGAAACAATGTACCATCTACAACATTCGTCAACTCCCTGAGGAGTATAAACCCAAGCTGCCAGTTAGGCGCTAGGCTAACTTTCACATTTACATCACTTCGGACCACATACCCAATTTCAGCTGGGTGAATTGAAGCAATATACGAGTGAAGTCACTTTCCCAAGGAGACACCACTCAGTGCGAGGCAGGGGTGAACCTTTGAAGGCTTGGATGCTTTCAATGTCAGCCGATCACCCATTTAGCGACTCTGTATATAGATCTATCAGTAAGTTCATACAGACCTCTATCAATAGCATTTCCCCCGAAGTGTAATGCCCAAACATTCGCTACCTAAGACGCAAAGGTTCTGAAGTGGGTTGCCCTTGAGATTCTGAAAACAACTGTTTGTTCTCTGTTCATATATTGATCGTCTGTGCCTATGTTCCAGATACTCCCTGATGTGTAACTGTTGGGAACACTATCCCAAAGACCGACCTTCTTTCCGAGACTTGGCACTTCGTCTGGAGTTTCTCCTGGAGAAGGAGGCCGACTACATTCAACTGGACCAATTCCAAGAGGCAGTTTATATGGTTCTGGAGCCGGACTCTATGGACGAGAGACTTTGAGAGTTATCTCCTTTGAAATCCTCCATTACGGATCGGTTGCCTTTTGTGGTTAACTCTGTGGAAGAGACTTAAGACGTATCGCCCTTGAATTCATCCATTGTGACTCAGTTGCCTCCCTTGAATTCACAAACTGGTGATTGTTTGTTATTTCACAACAAACTTGAAAAGAATTCGACCAAGGACGTGACTTTCAATTAAAAAATCCAGCGTTGTTGGTTATAAAATCAAACGAATTCGATTGCCATATGATTAATTATCTCGTGTGCATATTGCTGGTGAAAATCAATAGTAATGGACAGTTTTAATGCATTTCCGGAAGGGTTAAGTTCAAGTTGTATCACACGTCTCCATCTCTTATGTTGATATGCAGCAGTGACTGTAATCGATCTTTAAACCAGCATCGATATTCTAACCCAGACTGGAACAACCGAAAGAACCTTCTGAGCAAACCTTTTTGTTGTAGCCCGAGCAAGGTTTGGCCAAAAAGCTATCAGGACGGGCAACGTCTTTGAGAGCAGCCTTTTTGTTAAAAATGAAAGTTGCGATCCCTGGCCTAAAGCCAGCTTTGAGCAAAACAGTAGAGACTGTTTCAGATGATCAAAGAACAGCACACTAGCTAGTCCTAAGAGTAACACCAAGATGCTGAAGTGGCCTCTGGTACTTGAACCAGGAAGTGATCCAAAACTACATACGGTAGGCTACTAAGAGTCGTTAAGGTGCCGCTGGTTTGTGGCAAATCATGCCCAGTGACAGATCCAGAGGGGGGTCCAGGAGGTCCGGAGCCCTCGCCTTTGAAAATCAAATACGGAAAATTGCATAGTGAAGTGTCCGCGAACCCCGCGTGGGACTGAAATTTTGCATGTTTAACCCACCTTTTCAAATTGGATCGGCCCCTGATGCCCATATTAATGAAGGCACATGTATGGTCATTTGTATCTGCTCGTGATAGCTTACAATCTGTTGCAGAACCCGTACATGCTTCAAGAGCAGCTCCTTCCTTCATCACCGTAACATATACATGTATGTACCCCCATGAGTGGCATAATTGTTGTGTTATATATCAGTAATGATGTTTTTATGTCATACTAACATATCAGTGTGCAGGATAGCTGCGCCATATATGCGAACTAGCTGTTGTCTTGTGTACAGACACTACGATACAAAATGATGAAGTCATGAATAGTATATATTAGCACGTGATTATTTAAGTTAAAGCTGTGTGTAGATGTATCAAATACAAAGGGGATAAAAAGAAATTTTGACAGGTAGGGAAATTTGAGAGAGGTTTTCCCCTATTTTCAGTTGGCTTCGTGAGTTAACGGCATTGCTATTGTGTAGATACTTCACATCACTTTTGTAAATTCGAAAATATAACCTTACCATTGATCTTTTCGTCTCCCATCCTCTCCGTCTCGGAATCGTCACCAAACACCAATATTATAGACTGTAGACTACCCCCC
>JAUELE010227514.1:0-12342 GCA_031471655.1 Diodora aspera | reverse complement strand
TTTAACCGACAACCGTGCTGTATCTTTTGTCCATTATTCGTCGTATGTTCATAATTTTATGTATATTTATCATTCCATAAGGTTGTTTTTTGAAAAGAAAACAATGAGTTTGACCATGCATGGTGAAGACATTACGCGCGGCTAATACACGTTCCGAGACGTGCACGCAATGTGATGCCTGGGGAGAGGAGGTGTTGTCTGAATGCGAAGACCGGAACTGTTTTCTAGCTTGATTGCTGTAAGCGCAACTTCTGGGCTTCTGAATTTTGGATATGCTAGTGCAGAAGGTTCGCTCACTGCTATTCAATACAACCATAGTTTGCCGTAAATAGGGAGGACGGAGTGAGAAGGGGGATGGAGGGGGGGGAGGGTTATAGGGATTCCTGCCTGACCTCTGAATCTGCAGAAAATGTTAGTGGTCTTTATATACGCACATACTTTGTCAATAGTGTATTATGGTTCAGTTGGTTGTATACCCGTGTGAACTTTGCTGTTGTTGATTGTTTGTCATTTGGAACTATCACCTGTCGTATTACGACATTGTTTACTGACGAAATAACGACATACTTCGACAGGATGTCAAAATCTTACGTTGTAACAGGTACAGACAATAACTCGCGGCATGGTGAATAACACAGACAAATTAACGGTTGAATTAACCGTGTGAACAAACACGTTGTATAGTCTTGAGTTTTATTGACTTGGTTAAAAGTCAAATCGCGAACAGAAAAGACTGTAAAAAGGAAAGCCTTCAGTACGTTTACTCACAGAACAGAATAAAACTGTATTCTCATTGATCACATACAGTCATATAGAGCATACATATATACACTATACACACCGACGAGTGATATGGATGATATTTACATGGAAATATAGTTGCATTTACCTAAAGAATGATAAACCAGTTGTTGTGTATTTAGCTATTTTGATTATAAGAAGTTTATAAAAACAATTCATAAGTTCATAACAAATTGTTCAATAGTTGGGTACATACAAAATACTTTGGAAGGTATTGTTTTCTTAGTTCATTTAAACATGGACATTGTAATAAAAAATGAAATTCATCTCCAATATAAGTATTACATAATGTACAAATTGTTTCAGTTTTATTCAAATTAAGCCATCTTCCTTTTTCAATTTGTAACCGATGATTTGATGTTCTAAGTTTAACAAGCCACTTTGCTAAATTAAAAGGAAGAGATAACAAATATTTATCTAACTGAGGCTTTTCTTTAAACATGACATAATATTTACCTTTAGAAGAAGCATTAGCTGTGTCGTTCCATTTTTTTATAGAAGTAATCCAATAAATTGCTTTCACATTTGTTTTTAATCAAGTTAAACCTGAAAAGAATTTTAATCTCGGATCCAGTATAAACCAGTAGTATACAGTATATCTCTGACTGCTGCTAACCATACACAGTTGGTATCATTAACGGACATAATCTTAAACATTATCTGGTAAATCTTGACAACTTGTCAGGACACAGAATAAGTTTACCCCAAAATATTATCATTTTAGTATTTAATTTGAATTTCAAGCGGATATCTCCCAAGTTCCATATACACCATATAATTTGGTGTGGACTGCTTTAACTTTAAAATATATTTACAAACTTTTAAGTGATTACGTTCTATAATTTTAATATTTTCATATCCTCATGTCTCAGATACATACAATATTTAGGCTGAACTAACTGGTCAAATAATTTAAGTTGACAATTAATAGGTATTTGAAGCTTGATATGACAATGTCTTGAGAGCTTTATAAAAGCGTCCTGTATTACTAAATACAACAACACGATGCGAAAATTCTTTAACACTGTCTAACAAACTATTTTTTAAAAATAATTTAAAATTTTGGATACTGTGGCGTTTAGCAAACACAATTACTTTTGTTTTTGATATATTTACAATAAGTGTCCACTGTGTACAGTATTCTTCGAAGGCATCAAGAGCGTTTTGTAAATGAACTGACGATTCTGCAAGTAACACGGTGCCATCAGCTTATAACAAAATATAAAGTTTTGCATACATACTTAATTGTTTATCAAACTCCAACTATATTTTTGTCTTTAATAAAAACTTCTAAATGATTTAAATACTGCAGAGCAAATAGAAAAGGGGTCAAGTATTCGAGAAAATATGTATTTTTATAGAAAAGGATATGATTTAAAATCTACTATTTACGGTAATGCAAATGAATCATCACAAGTTAATGAGAAGATATTAGAATCAGTCCATTCCTTTATTCTACTTACAGGCAGATTTGATTTTCAACGATAAATAGATTACATTAGTTATATACAATTACAATGCTCTTTATTTACTGACGATGTATATGTACACCTGTATTTACCATATTTGACATTAATTTGTAACATCCGACAAAATTAGATATGTAAATGTTTATGTACACTGGAGAGGCATTAATATAAGCCCCTGGCTTGTTTGCCGATCCAGCCATATATATTTTGGAATAAATATGTTTAAACCATGTAAATGAGCTAAAATGTCCCTTTAGTGCTCATCCTATTCTTGTTGATGTATGTCAAGTTTATTACCAATAAATCATTAACTACCATTTGGACCAGTTTAATTTTTTCAATGATGTAGACCAGGTATACATTACATAATATAGGAAAACTCAACGCCCCTACACAACCTCTACAAATAAACTGTAGGGGTTATGAGAGTGTAGGGGTTATGGGGTGATACCTTCTATCCTATACCCTCTGGTTGTCAGAAGACCAACCATTGCAGAGAAAACATAGTACTCCTTCTAGTTAGCTCTAAGTCACAGTCTCTCATCAAATGACCTACCAGTTGGGTCATGCCACTACCCCAATTTCAAATGTTCTACATATCAAAGGAAAGAATTATTAACATTTGACTGGCTGTACATGAATTGACCATTTACAATCATTACAAAGATAGGACTCCTAAACTACCAACTCCGAGAGATTATGTTCCGCATAATAATGAACGAACTGACAAGTAAGGAGTTATTAATGAGCTGGTCTGAATACACTTATAACAATAACCAGAACACAATGATAAATTATTGAAATGGTTAACGATAACAATCCATGAAACAAAACTCATACATTTCTCTCCCACACAGATATTTGCACTTGCTTTACCAACAAGGAAAGACATTGATCACCGATAATGGTATCAATGGTGTTTTTTGGTTAATCTCTGCTTCATGGAAAATTGATTACATTTATGAAGAAATATTTGTTTGCTTTACAACTGAGATGAGGCACCATTGGGAACCATTTTACTTCTTTATATACATTCAGCCATCTTTCAGTTATGAGGGAGGGGGGATGTCTGCTCAAGAGGAAAGGGTTGAGTTGAGATGATGTTTTATGTTGCAAGGGCACTATTTCAGCCATAACACAACATGATGTACAAGGTGTACACCAAGTAAGAAGGGTCTTTTATGACAGAGATGTAAAAGCAAAAGATCCCCATGTTAGTGGTTTTGCATGACAAGCTTTGGGTTACTGAGGGCCTATAATTTGCCACACCATACCACATCATTACCTGGAAGCCCCATGGGGTTCACCAGGAAGGGATTCAAACAAGACAGTGTAAGCAGAAAGCTCTAACACTGCTACCACAATGTCAGCCAGTTCGTCAGTCACTTGTGGTTTTTATCTTTCAATGGCATAAAAACCTTGGTGCAAAATATATAAGGACAAAGCGTTCTTTATGGATAACAACTTCTGCTTATTGTCAAATTGTGATGTTTTAGTACATCTACTAGCACGTTTATCAAGCACTTTGTCCTTATATATAACTTGTGATCTTGTATTTAACAAGGCTTTCAAGACATCGTAAGCGTAATGCCATGAGTATCAGGCTGATGTCATAGCTCAATCTCGGAACAAGAATAGATCCAGGCAGGGTTTGAACACCTAAACCGATGATCACTGGGTCATCGTGCTAACCACTCCATTATTCCATCCCCTCACAAATCCGCCGATAACTAAATTCTGTCGATTTGTAAGATCAGGTTGACACACAATCATATCTGTACCGAAATTACTAAACAAATAAGCGCTGACCGAGTAATCTTTCAGATTTGGCGATTGTGGGTTCAAATTCCGCTCTTTCAGCCGGGGGATGGACCTCTGACACCAAAGTGATACAGGTGACATCATGGTGATATGCCTAAAAGACTACTGAAAGCTGCATTAAAATACAAAATCTTACAGCCATATCACCACGGTCTCATCAATATCATATCAGTGTCGAGGCTCCTGTTTCTTCGGGCTGAAAGAGAGGTGCCTGCGCGGGATTCGAACCACAACAGCTAAGGCTGGCAGACTGCTGGACCGACACACTAACCACTGCATCATCCCCCATTCCGTGAATAAATGATTATTTCAAATATATAAATCATTCCTACCTTCCTTGATACTCTTGGGCTGCTTTGGCTGGAGTTCTTCAGAGATCCGGGCCGACCGTGCTCACGTCTCTGTCGCCAAAATATAAGAAAGCCATATAGTATGGTCACAGACGATATCAACAAGCACAGGGTTATTTCAGCATAAGAATGAGATATGGTGTTCCCCATTATGGAAATAACACTTTTAGACCAGCCCTCCATGTTGACTGTCATGAAGGTCGCCACGGCAGCCTGTCCTCTGTCCGGCCAGCCTCAGTTCTGCGCTCACTGCAGCGCTGACAGAGAAAATACCTTTTCATCCACAAAACAGAACAATCTGAACGTAAATAAACGTTGACTCTTTGTCCACGATAAAGCCTTGAGCTTCAGCACTCACAGTAGTCAATGACCTGACACTCAGCAAAAACAAGGAAATATACAATCCAAGTTCAGCTCCTGCTGTGGAAAATATATGTCACGATGAACTTCTCTATTACATAATGAACAGAGAGTTTATGTACGTGTCAAAATTTCATTAAAACACAATCAGCTAATCCAAACCTTGTACATGAACGTAAATAACCTCAGCATTAATTAATTTCATAAAAGTTTGTTATCCAAATCCCATCCCTACATCCTTCCTATGTTTTGAAGCTCAAACTCCACTCCAGTACGCAACATGTATCATAACGACAATTCGCTCCAAAGTCCTGTGTATATTCCGCTGCAGTTGTCAGCCGTCTCCAGTTCCTCTCCAGTGCTACACACTTATAATGTCACTCCTTCAAGGATAGACCATCAAGCCTTACTAAAGTTTCTTATTTAGGGTAACTTTATATTGATTTCTTAAGGTCCGTGTTCAAGATCTTTCGGCAAGGAAATAATTCCAAGTTTTCATTTCCTTATTGCATTGTCCATTTGCAAAAATCATTCACAGAACTGAGTCATAAAAAATATGAATTTGCAGCAAAATAAGACTCAGTACCGCAGCATTAATTTAATCCTTCCTCATACAGTCAAAAATAAAGAGAAGTGAAAGTATGCCAAGTCTGCTGAACCAACCATTACTTGACATTCACGCAATGCAAGTTCAAAATCTTGTCACAGCAACAGTGGACACTCACCAAATAAACTATCACTATTATTATCAATTTTGTACAATTTTGAAACCACTTGGTGAGAGCTGTGGTAAATGATAAAATTTAAAATAAAATATACAGAGACACAGACTACAAATCATATTCACTTGTCACAACATATTATTATACTCCATCACGAATAATAAGAAACGAAGAATCATCAATTTGTTCCACTTGAAGCACTAAACTCCAACCAGGCAGCTTCATGTCAAAACATACAAACTCCCAAATCGCATCCAAACTGAACTGATCCGGGTAGTCACAATGTCGGTTGCATCGACGTGATTGTTACAGTTTATTGATTAAGTATTAGATGTAATTTACGAGCTTCGAGCAGCAGTGGTTTCAAGGTCTGCTGTTATGCGAGTCTCCACATCCGCGTATGTCCACGTACACTTGAAATGTCACCCTGCATCCCACTGTCAGCTGTACTTGCCGCTACTCCTAACTCAACGCTTTAATTATTTACACTCCCAGCCGACCTTAACACCAAAAGAACAAGTCTTTTGTCGCAGTATTTCAATATTTGGCCTTGTCCGACAATAATCCAATCTTTCTAACTTGCTCCGGAATTTCACGACTTTTGCCCAAGATAAATATTGCTAATGTTCGACAAACTGTTGTCGCAACACTGAGCCCGTGAATGCTTCTCGGAATGCAACAACTTTGCATCACTTTTACATGTCTTAACTAAGTCCAGATCGGCTTTCAAACAACCTTGTCATTCTTTAAGTGAAAATCATCACAAATGGGATCATACTCCAGCCATTAGCTTTCTCCCCATGACTTAATCCGCTCAATGTGCAATACAGCAACGGGAGAAACTGGACGCTAAATCAGATTAGTTACCTTTTGTTGAGGACATTCTCATGTTCCAGGTATTTCATTCATTATTAATGAGAAACTGAATTGATAAATTCAGTGTGACAAACAAACTTGTAAACTGAACTAAAACTTACAAGCCAGCCTTCATCATCATCATCCAGTGTATTTTTTGTTTTAAAATTTTTGATTAGCAGTTTTAGACTTTTAGAGGAAAATGATTAGCATTTGGTGCAAATTGATCAGAATTTTAGAGCAATTGATCAGCAATTTGCTGCATTTGATTAGCAATCCGCTGAAATTGCCTAGCAAACTGCGATGCAAACCCAAACAAAAAATACCCTGTCGTCATCATCATCATGCAGGGGCTAAAACATCCGAGGTAAATTTAGCTTTTGACTTGCAAGCATTGACAACTGTAAGTCCGATGACTCGAGTCATTTAGATGCAGGACATGTCACTTTATTTATAGAAAACACTGTCAACTGCCCATTGAACACACAGAATGAGTACCAGAAGTCCAGTTTTCCCCCATTCCTTTATTTTCTCTAAAGATAGTTTCCACTACTTGCTCCTTTAAACAGTTTGAATAAGAATCTAGCATGAAAGAGAACGAAAGATAACATTCTTTGTATTTCTCATGCACAATCATATCGTTGAACCTGAGATACCGCAAACCATGATTCATAAAAACTCTAGTGAGTCACCATTAGATATCTCTTGGTCACACAACCGAGCTCAGCTATCAGCTACACTGACTGTCAGTTGTCCAACCTAAAACACCTGTACTTGAAGCACCTGACACTAACGAGCTACCTGTGCCTCTCTGATTACAGGTGTCTGTCAACAGGTAACTTTGGTCATCTAGTTTTATTTACAGCTGGATGACTCATACTTTGTATCTGTTGCAGGATAACTTCAAGGAAACACTGCAGCCTTGGTTATGCAGGGTCTCTGCTTTCTTCAAATCTCAGTCTTTTTTTGTTGTCAGGAATGTGAAAAATAATATTTTGCCTTCGTCTGTTAGCCCCTTTAGAAAGGAAGCACACTCATTCAACCGCTCAAGGTTTACAAAGTGATAAATGAAAATAGAGCACAAGCTCTCAAAATAATTTTAAATAACTTTTTGAGTTGAACTGAGTTGAAATGATGTTTTATGTTGCAAGTGCAATATTTCAGCCATAACGCAATGTGATGTGCAAAGTGCTCACCGAGCAAAAAGAGATCGATAGAAAGGAAAGTGAAACCAAAAGATACCCATTTAAGTCGCCTTGTACCACACGCATTGGGTTACTGAGGCCCTATTCTATCCAAGTGACATCCCAGTACTCCTCAGAAGTCCCACAGGGAAATCACTTTTTGAAACATTTTCCCAAGCAGTATATAAAATTGACTCATATTAGAGTGGGTGACTGATTTTATATTTTACATGGTCTTCAGCAATCTTTCAGCCATATTGCCACTGTTACCTATATCACGTCAGTATTAGGGATCAATCTTTGGACTGAAAGAGAGGTACCCAAGCAAGATTTGAACCCAACCAAGGTTGACAGATTAATGGGTTAACACACCCATGTCCTACCCATACTAGAGACAAAGTGTCTTTGAATTTCAAGATCTCTTGACAGAATTAGAGTTGTCATCAACCTTATCAAGATCATTGTACCAATGCAGAAGGACTCACAAGATTCAAATCTGTGCCTGTCTTTATCATAATCTTCAATACATTCATCATTTTGTTATGCCACATGGCCATGCCTCCCCCCCCCCCCCCTCGATTAGAGAAATAAAGAAACTGGTTCTAGGGCATTCAAAAGCTATGCAATAATTCAATTTGGAAATATATAGTGGAGTGGAGTTACATGTCTAACACTGCAATCTCTTAGTCATAACATGCAATGATGTGCAAGATCCACAAACAGATCCAAGGCCTAAAAACATGTGGTACCGATCACACCTATTCAAAATGTCCAGGTAGGTAGGTGGGTCGGATTTGTTTCTTTTTAATTTTTTCTTCTAAACTAGTAAAGTATGAATTGAAAGTCCTGAATTATTTTTGCATGCGACCAAAGAAAAATAATAATATCAGTACTATAATTCGGCGGTCGGTCGGTCGGGTAGCTGACCACAACATTTTTAAGGCCTGAATGAGATAAAAGGAAAGATAAAAAATCAAGGACAAATAAGTTACTGGTCCTGCCCCCTCTCACCAATCCACTCCCAACTCCCTGGGATACCATGTGAATATTTAACCAATCACCAAGCACATGACAAGTTTTTATTCAGGGCAAGGACATATACGAAGCCGTAATCAACTCCATTTTGATTATTCATAAATATATCTACTGAATACATGAACCAAAAGGGACTAAGTTTGCAAGATTTAACTCTCTAATGCAATACTGTTTGACAAATTGTTTTCATGTATTTATGGAAGCTCAATATAATAATAATGAGTTGGTCATCCCGATACTGCCTCTCTGAAGGTTATCCTGATTAAACCTTCATAAATGTCAAAATCATTTACTTTGTTTCATGTTTCCAACTTATCCTGTCTTTATGAACTTCAATTTCATCTGCGATCATGTGACATTTGCAGCTGGATCCAGGGAAAGCCTACACTAACTGAGGAACAAACTAAATTGCGAAATCCAGCTTCTCAACCCACGTAAACTGTTCCATTTTCAACATCACAAACAGGCAGTCGCTTCCAATGTATAAAATGACTAAAAGTTGAGTAGAACTTTGAAAATATCGGTCACAAATTGTTTTCCCTTGGCAAAAACAATTTCTCCAAACTTTTCAATTAAAACTTGCCTTCAAAGTAATTAAATTATAATAAAATGAAACCAGATGTAACAGTTCTATACAGTCACTCCCTTCCTCCTGCATTTCAAGACTGATGCCATCAAACCAAGGGTACTGGTTCCAGCAATCACATAAATATCAACACAAACAAAAACCAAACGGAAATGTCTCTCAGTCTGATCACATTGTGGAAAGAAATTGAATCGGCAACGAGGGATATTGAATTAACACAGTTTTCACTAATCTTTCAACTGTACTACTACAAGGTCTGCATTTTCAGGCTGACTGGCTTTTATTACTTCACATGATTTTCAGCCATCAAAAGTGTGTGTGTGATTTGTGGTTTTAGGCAATCTTTCAGCCACATCACCACAGCCTTACTAACATCACGTCGGTGTCAGGACTCCTGTCTCTCCAGGCTGAAAGAGAGGTACCCGGGTGGGACTCGAACCACAACCACCAAGGCTGGCAGATTGCCGGGACTCCTGTCTCTCCAGGCTGAAAGAGAGGTGCCCGGGCGGGACTCGATCCACAACCACCAAGGCTGGCAGATTGCTGGGGCTCCTGTCTCTCCAGGCTGAAAGAGAGGTGCCCGGGTGGGACTCGATCCACAACCACCAAGGCTGGCAAATTGCTGGGTCGACGTGCTAACCACTGCACCATCCAGCGCCCTCACATCAAAAGTGACAATTAGCTGACTCAAGCAATGTTGAACAGAGATATGAATGAAAGTAAGCTGTTCTCACACAATCCACATAGGTCACAAGCTTGATAGAAAAGCAACATCAAGCCCAGGTAGCAGTTGGATGGTTGAAAGGCTCAGGTTGCAAAGTATTCAGAGGTTTACCCTGTCTCACACTGTGACACTGAATCTTAGTGGTGTTACCTTGGGAAAATGACTTTACTCGTAAACTGCCTCAGTCCACCCAGCTGAAAATGGGTACCTGGTCAAAAAGTGAAACCTAACAGGCAGCTCAGGTTGTATACTCCCCAAGGAGTTGAGAAATGCTTCGGATTGTACATTGTTCCCATGACCGGGGTAATAAAGAGAGCTCTCGGAGCATGTGCTGAGTATGTGGCACTCAGTGTAGTGTAAGTGATCTCATTATTGTTATTACTCCAAACCACAACTGTCAAGGTCGACTAATGCGCTGATACAACCCTGTCCCATACCATCCTAACAGACTGCCATGCCAGCACACTCTACTGTCTCCCAACCCTTATTTATTGGAAAATCGATGAAAGGGTACCTACCAAATGTCTATCTGGCGTCTGAGTGCCCATTTCACACTTGACAGATGTAAGCCTGGCTTCCTCATTGCCCCGTACTTCTGTGTTTTGTTTCAGAGTCTGAAAGACAATCAATGTAGCTTCAATCAGGCATGTACCAGGAAAACAAGACATGCACCCTATCCAGGATTCATCAAGGCTTCGTTACAGAGTCATGCATTCTGGCCAATGAAAAGTGTTGTATTGTCCAAGCCAGATGTGTTGTATTGTCCAAGCCAGATTTAGATCAGTGATCTGATATCTCCACTGTATTGCCTACATCAAGTCAATGTGAGGTGACAATCTCTGAGCTGAATGAGAGGTGGGATTCGAACCCACAGCCGCCAAGACTGACACACTACCAGGTCGGCATGCTGATCACATGTGTGACCTCAAACCCCTGATTTGAGTCGAGATGATCTCATATTCTACAGGAATATTTTTAACCATGACACACTCTGAGCATGAAAACAGCTGAGAAGGAGACTGACAAAAAGATATTTTATTTTAGTTGCATTAACAAGTAGAGTCGAGTTGAAATGTTTTATGTTGCAAGGGCAATATTTCACCCATAACGCAATGTGAAATGCAAGGTGCACACCGAGAGAAAAGGCGGCTCATTAAAGAGATTGATAAAGGAAAGTGAAAGCAAAATTCCACTTGTTAGTTGCCTTGTATGACAAGCATTGGGTTACTGGGGCCCTATTTTAACCACAGTGATACCACTTTCCCTCCCCCCCCGCCCCCCCGGAAGTCAACAAGTATCAGGTTAATGGGATCCAAACATTCTTTCATAGGATATAGACTAAAAATTACTCCATGAAATATGCAATTTTTATTTTGCTGACTTTTATATTCATAATTGGAACCAGTGAGCCTAGATTTGGTTATCTTGATGTGGATTGACTTTGGACTTAATAAAAATTCCCAAGTCAAGCAGTAGGACTATACATGTATATAGGATATTAAGTGTTTAAGTTGCATGATCATAAGCAAGATAAGATAAAGCTCTGACAATCAGTGGAACGCATTCTCAAGACATAGCCCATGTCAATTTGCTATTGATTTTGGATTTTACATGATTTTTGGCAATCTTTCAGTCACATTACCATGTCAGTAAGAGACTCTAATCTCCTGGTAGAAAGAGAGGTACCTGGGCTGCTAGAACCATGGTTGCCAAGGCTGGCAGATCACTGGACTGACACACTAACCACTGTGAAATCCCATGCCCAATTTGTTATCCGAACCACAACTTCAGTGTTAAATAATAGAAATGAACCAGACCAAAAAAAGCTACCAATCTGTGCAGCACTCTAGATCACAGGCAATTATCCGTGATGCGGTGTGTGAGAAACACAAGTTAAAGGAGTTTCCTGTTTTGAAAACTGACACAGACTGGTTAAACTTCGGGGATGTGACAAGCAAGGTGGACGCCAAAACTGAGGAAGCTAACTTCACAAGCATACTTCCTGTTATGCACAGAATCAAGGGTTGCCTTTGTGTGACCCATTGAAATACCCGATATAGGACGTTAAGCTTCCGTTTCGGATATATTTATTTATATGTCAACAGACAATGAGTGTTGATGACGTGACCCAACTTGTTTACAGTAGCCATTAGTAACAGAACATAAATATGTGAGTTTGATTAAAGTAACTTTCACAAATCTTCCAACTATATTACTACAGTGTTACCTAGGTCACCTCTCTTGGGTCTAACTCCAGGTTCAAGCATTTATTGTTTTAACATGGCTTTTAACAATATTTCAGTTACGTAGCTACAACACCAGAGCTCCTGTCAAAGAGTGAGTGAATGTGATTTAACTTAGCAGGGGGTAATATTTCAACCATAATGCTACGGTTGGTACAAAGGGCATCAAATGTTTGAGTCGAACGAAAGTGA
>JAUELE010227503.1:0-12343 GCA_031471655.1 Diodora aspera | reverse complement strand
AGTGTGTCTCACTAATGGTGTCCTTTTTGGACTAAGCTTATATTACAATTTTTACTATCGAAATTAAACTTTTAGAAGACAAAACATTACGGATTTGAATTTTCAAGTGTTTCAAACATTTTTTTAAACATAGAAAACAGTACAGCATTGAGCACAAATCCACTTTCGGTGTCTGAAATATGAGGAACATTTATTATTTTACATTATATAAACATCGCATAAACTTCTCTTTTGTTCAAATATACTTTATGTTTGTTTGTTTTTTTAATGTACAAGTAGGTTCAGCTGGCGTGAGCCGGACGCGACCCAACAGAATCCTCTCTGGACAGTGGTGGCTCCAAACATTCCCCGACCGCGGGTAGCGGTGATGAGATGGGCTGAGATCCCCAACAGGGGGTGGGGGCTGAGATCCCTTAAAGGGGGGGGGGCTAAAGACGATCATTTGCTTAGCCAAATGTACACATTTTTAAATTATACAATAAAATACAATAAATGTCTCATGGGGTACGTATATACCCGAATTTCATAAGTACCAGTGCGGGATTTCTAGTCCTCGGTGTTTCTTGTGTTTTTGTTGCCAAAAGGTTCATTGGTATATCACACAGATTGCGTAACATCACCTATCTTCCTTGTTTTATACAAGAATGTGCGGATCAGCTGTATGTATACACAATGCTACGGGTATATGTTTTCCACTCCACAATAGCTGCACCCACACATCCATTCACTCAAAAGTAAGTGTTGTTGTCATGATACTGCCATTCATATGTTCCTTATTTAGACTGCAAAATAAATGTTCTATGAAACTTCAAATATTTAACTTATTTTGTAAAATAGTTCTCAATTTTCGAAATTCCCTTTCTTATAAATATTTACTCTGATTTCAATAGCCTACCCAAGACTTGCTTAAATTACAGCTAGACTGTATGTTAGGCTAAATGGAAATTTATTAAAATGAATTCCACAGTAATAGAAAATGACTGGTTCGGTATTTAGTACGTCTGTATTACACTTATTCAAACATACTTGTATCAGCACAATTATAGACTTCACCTTACGGAAACAGTTGGCACACAAGCTAATTTTATGCAATGCTGTATGTTAACTAACTAGCCATGGTTAAGGTGCTTTTTATGTCTGTAACAAGTGCTTGGCATAACTCCCAATGTGATATATGCTATAACATTAACAGTTCACACAAAAACCCTAATAACTACAATATAAAAATGAGCGGGTAGAAACAAACACGCACGTTACAGTGGTACAGTGATGTCGTATAAAAGATGCAATGATGTGCAAGTTACAGTCGCTGCACGTCTGTGAAATAGTATCAGGGAAGGGACGTGGTGACTGAGGATCTATAAACACGTCATCAGAATATTCTTCTTATTCAACATAAGGTAAGCAAGGTATGAGATCTGAAAGTCGTTTTGGTAGAAGGTTACAGCTGTAGTCGTTCCATGAAAATGCTCTAGAACATTGGTAACTTTACTTTACTACGATTTTCTTCTCGTCGTAACATAAATATAATCTGGGAGAAACTCAGACCGAACCCCAACATAGTTTGCAGCGAGAAGTAATATACACTTGATCAATCTGTCGGTAGTGACTTGCAGTGATATTATAAAATCAATGAAACTGTGTCGGATATCTGATATAGAGCAACACGTGTCAGGTAGAACATACATCGTCTACCTACCACGCTGAAGTGATTTAATTTCAAAGTTACAACGTTTTACTCGCTTTGGTCCCAACGTTTATAGTAAGTATCTTTTTGTTCCTGTAAATGTAAATTTGTCTTATATCCTTGAGTGGCATTTAGAAGTTGGTTGGTATTCATCACACACACTTTATGTGGTTAGAACTTCTGAGTTATTCATCCGCGACATTTCAGTGTGCTTGCCCACACTGGCTTCAGGCTGGCGATTTAAATAGAGAGATTTACCTTTTTACTTTCTGTCGATACTTTTTGAACTCCCTTTTCCTTGTACATCACGTTGTATTACCCGTGAAACGTCCCATATCAACTCAAACTAAAAACGAGTATGAGTACAATGAGCAGATGGTACAATGTGGCCGTGTTGCTTTGTCTTCTATACTGACGTGCAAAAGAAACGACACCAAATGATTTCAATTAGTTTGCCTTACGTCTGTATGCCATAGTTGATCAAAAGGATGATTGGTTTTCAATGAATGTAACTTGATGAACATCGTAAGGTGATAACACTTCCTAATTTTAAGAGGATCAATATCTCTTGTATATCCAGCGTATGTGTGAATGTATTCATGATCGGTAGTATCTCAAAAGCTTGGTGTCGTTTCTTTTGCACAACAGCATATTTTAGCGTGTTGTTATCTGTTTTGGTGTTCAGCTTGCATTATCACTGAATTCATCCCTATAAATCGTAGACCAAATTACAGATATTAACAAAGCGGACTGAACAGTAAGCTTTTTAGAGTTTACTTTTGATGCTTGAAATACATGTACAGGAGTCCAAGAGTGATTATAGCTAAATAGTCATGTCCGATTGAAACCTAATTGTACCGTGATATTTAATGTTCCATCAAACTACGCTCTCCCGGTCGGTTTCAAATGACATCAAATTGTATGGTCCAATCTACGATACACCTCTCGCAAAACGAAAACACAGTAGGTTTATCTTCTAATTATCATCTGAAAAACATTATCACATGTTACGCTTTTAACTGCACAATTTAAGTGACGCATTATGAACACTTTCCCAATCGTATATTTCATACTTACTTAAGGTTATTTGCAGCCCGATAGACAATATCGATGTCATGCCTGATTCTACCTGCTGGTTCTAGCTGGATCTTCGACAGGGGACCTTGAACACCTACACTTACCAAGAATACATTTCAGGTCGGGATATGAGAGCAAATGTTCACAAAACTGTCAAAACGTATTCATTCAACGTTCGTCTCGATCCTGTGGGTGTTATTGTTGCTTGAGTTGCCTTAGACATTCGTGACAGCACCTAATTATCAGTGATATATGATTTACTCTTCTGCTAGTCCGTTGAGACCGGAAGTAAGCTGTATCTGATCAGGGCTTGTGTGGAAGTAAGGTCTCCATGTCTACATATTTTCTAATCTGCTCCCCTGTTTCACTCCTAGTGGGTTGATGTCCGTGAGTATTTGTCCACCACAGGAAATACGACTTCGCTGTCAAACTGTCAGTAAACCTTCAATGATTTATTATTGTAAGTAGACTGCAACGTGTTGCACCCAATATCACGTTGAAGGTTGCACCGAGTTTAAGTTGATATTGAGCTAGTTTAGCTATTTACTGGTTGGACGTTTACCGTGTAAAGATAATGCATATGATGTAATACTGAACGTAAATTACCTTGGCTGGTCGAGTTTGATAATGTTGCAAATTACAGTATAAGAATCGTCAGGATCCAGTTCTATAGTGTCATACATGTTTGTCTGTTTTATTTGGCAGTAGCGTCTCTCAAATGTAGCTGTAATGAGTTGAGTCTAACTTGGATTCGAACCCGTGCCATAAGGGCGCTGAGGTGGGTTGGTCTCGTGCATCGCACGTAGGTCACACATTTGAGAAGTTGAGGTGACGAGTAATAGTTTGATGACTCACCAGGTTCACGTGGAAAGCTCTCATGCCTTTAAGGGTTCGCCCTGTACACACTGACCCACCCATCCCGCTGAAATTGGGTACCTAGCTAGTTGGAGAGATGGTATCGTGATGTTAACCTGAAGTGACAAACAGGTAGGTTAGGTTGTACATTCCCGTGGGAGTTGTGCAAGATTGTGGATGGTATATTGTTCCAGTTACCAGAGTTGTTGTTGTAATTTAGATGCCACCGAATTATCGAGCCAAAATATGACGGCCTTCTTTCAAAGTATTCTGTATGCGCAAGTGCTGTTCGTCCTTGTTTTATCTGATCAGAATCATGGAGAACTATTCACAAAAATGTTAAAGCGTCGATCAAGAAGAAAACATGAAGCACAATTAATTGTCTTGTTTTACTGTTTGTACTCATGCTTTGAGTAAGGGGTTACTGTGTAATGCTGTTATCATACTGTCACAGGGATAACACATGGAATAAGTCATTATAATTTTAATTACGGGGAACCGTTTGTACTCATGGATTAACCAAGCATTTGGGTAAAATTATTATCATACTGTCACACAGATAACATACAGAAAAATAATTCAGCTCTTTTATTATAATATGCGAAATACTCTTTGTAGTGAAGCTTTGCCTGTCATAGTGACACCAAACTGGGTGATGTTTAAAGAACAAAGGGCATTGTTAATTATGTTTCTAGTACATCACAGACATCACAGGTGGAAACTGTGTCAGCTAGCTAATCAGGTGGTATTGACTTCAGGGAAACATATTATGTCTTGGTTGTTGGTTCCCAGGAGTCGTTTTGTATCGTGGTAATAGTAGTCGATACAGATCTAGAGCGAGCATAAACGACGGCAGCAGGTTGCTACGGCCTGTTGTGCTCACACTGCTACTGATATATCCGTGACTCTGTCTAGTATATACTCAACCCAACTATTGGAAAGTCACTCATTAGAATAGGCACTTTTGAAGGTATGGTTTGCGCAGCAGTTAGGTGAAATATCCACAATGATTAATAATACGCGACCCTTGATAATTGACGTTTTATGTAGCGAAAACATGCTTGAAACCTGTATTTTAAAAATGACACCATAAGTTACCGCACCTGATGGCACCAGCACTAGTAACGTCACTGGCTCTGTTCAAAGTTCGGGATGGTTCAATAATGATATTGTATTACCACCGTGTCCCAGCTGACAATTAACAATTGAAACGTTTTCTCTCAGTGTTGCCCGTTTTCCATGTTCAGTGCCTTTATACATTACATTATATGATACATGAGTTCTTAATACTTACATAATTAAATGTAGATACGGCCTTGTTATACTGTATTATGCATTGGATTAGACTATCACTTGATTTATATTATATACTGCAAGACTAACTATTTAGACAGTACGTCTTTATAAGCAAATCTAACGTGGTCTGAATGTATGTCTTATTTACATGTAATCAAGGACTTATTAGATATTTTAATGCATTATGCAACGTGCGTCCAGACCGTTTCACATACCGCCAGACGTTTTGACAAAAACTAAAACAACAGGACGCACACGCCGGTAAGGCCATCAGACTGTTTCCAAAGAGATGCGCCCATCAGAAAAAAAAAGATTCATTAGTTAGGCCTAAAACAAATGTTTAATGTTTCTGGTTTTTGCTCCTAGGCAAACATGATGCGATAATGCGATCTTCCTTTTTTTCTTTTTTCTTTCTTTTTTTTTGACTGACTATTCTATAATCAGCGGTATGAACAGATAAGCAAATACTATTTCAGAAAAACAAACTTTTAATAACTTAAAGCAAAAAAACATGTGAAAATTAAAATCTGGAGAACAGAGTTTAGAGTTACCTGCCCTTGGCAATTAATATACGGGAAAAAAGTTGACGCGGGGGATCGAGATTGATGCGCGCTGAGACCAGAAACAAAAGACTTTTTTTGGCCTTACAGAGTTTAGTTTTGCCAACAGAGACGTAACGCATATTTCGGTATGCGAGTACCAGATATCGTTATTTAGCTGCATTTCTACCTCCATGTCAAAGGGTGTAAAACTAATGAGGAGTGTTTTAAGAACAAAAGACGTTACCAGTGTTCCGAACACCAGGCTCCCAGAACTCTAATGTACGGTATGTGTGCACGGCGTTATTGATTCAGAAAAATGTTATGTCCTGTATAATATGTTCCTTCAGGGTTCCCATTCTCGAAACGTAGTACAATTCTGAACACGTGTACATGCTTTGTACAGAGCGTTTTGTTGACTCTTCTTACGAAGTTACTTAGGACTTACGTGTACTTGAAGTTATGAACGTTTCGAAAATGGGTTCCAGAACAGCTGACTATCATCAACCGACTATTATTTGTGTATGCCAAATGAGATGTAACAAATAATTTCCTTTTTCAGTGTTCCCTGCTAAAGGCCTGATGGCGGGGCCAGTGGTGCCTATGATGTTCAACCTGACGCTGTTCTCGTCTCTGTCCAAAGTGTCCCTTGGGCAAGTCAGGTACGGTTATTTTCACGTTTCCTTAACGTTTCCATATTTAAAATGTGGTAACAAATGTTTAAAAGGCACCTATATACAAATGTGTTGTTTGCAGACCATGCAATGTTTCTTCCAAAGACTTGACAAATCTATGACGTTATAAGTACAGTGAACAGAAATATCAATACAAAGACAAAAAGTTATATTGCTGAGACTTCAGCCAGTCTAGACAAAAATAAGAAAACCAATATTAAGGGGAAATATTCTGAATGTGACGCAAAGCATGCACGCAGCTGAGGAAGAAGCTCCATTACTATAAATATACACTCTTAAAAATGTAGGGATCGTTAAATATAAATGTCAATACACAGAATTAGAAACAAATATTCTTCTTCACAACAAACAACCAATGCAAGAACGTTCATGAATGTAAAATATAACACCAAACACACACCCAATAGTGTTGACACTTTCAAGGAAGGTTGATTAATCTCTGTGGGCTATTATTTCTGTAAATCGTATTGGTTCAAAAGACTATTGTCCAAAACAAACTACATACCAAGGCGTTCACAGACCACTGAAGAAGAACGAACAAATGTTTTCAGAGATATTTATTCCAGAGAGTGTTGTTTCAACACGATACAAACCAAATAAAACCTCCAAGAACGTGAGAAAATTTCTTATGAACCGCGTAAAAAAACAACTTGGTAAAGGTTGTAATACTTTGTATCTGTAACGTTTCTTTTGGACGTCAGTATAGTAATGAGGTGTTTGCTTTTTGCATACTGGAAGCTGGCAGAAGTCAGCGCGCAGTGGCCAATACGTTCAATGTTTCACAGTCTGTAATTAGCAGGCTATGGAACAGACATCAACAAACCCAAAATGTTGATGATTGACCCCGATCAGGGCGAAGCAGGCCCACAGGAGTACACATTCGTATGATCCGAAACTAGGTTCTACAAAAGCGAGTCGGTAAGGCGAATCCAATTCCTGCAAACTTTCATCAGACTACCTGAGTCGGGAGGAGATACGGGCGCGACTGTTAGAAAGATTTCTTGATGGATTTCATACCTATGCTAGTTAGCCACGTGACAATCCGCCCCTCACAAATTGTCATATTGCCAAATGACGTTAATGGTGTACAGAACATCGAAACTGGGGTAAGCGTCGCGTCGCTGTCAAGTGTCGTGTTTTCATAGGAATCGTGATTCACTTTGCACTTCCTTGATAAGCGTGGTCGTGTCTAAATTAACGACCTATGTCAACCCGAGATCACATGATAGATTTGACGGTGGATCGGTTATAGTGTGAGGAGGCATCACTGTGACTGACTCCACTCCACTACATAATGAGCAAGGAAGGGGCAGTGGACAATACATACTGACACCCTTTGTTAACCCGTTTGCAAGGCGAGTGTGTCGACGTTTTGACTTCCAGCACGACAAGTCCGTGCTCAGCATGAGAAATTCGTCAATGCTCACCCTTCCTCTATTGAACACGTCTGGGACATTCTCGGGCGAGGTGTGCGCCAACGTCACAGGCAGCCGACCATGTTGGATGATCTGGTCAGGCGCTACAAGAGGAGTGGGACAGACTTCCTTAAATCGCCGTTGGGAGACTCATACGCAATATGTCCCGTCGCGTGAATGAATGTTTAACAAGTCATTGCGGTACTACGAACTACAAGTCCCAAAACGACAACTTTGAAATTTCCCATCTTGCCCTATCGTTCTTCAAAATTGTTGGTGGCCATAACATCTACTGTCATACTTCACTGTGTCTTGTAATATGTTTCTAATTTGTTTAGTATTATCATACAACAATTACTAGAAACGAATACATCTACCTCTTACAATTTTGGAAATTGTTATTTAAGTTGTTTCCCATGACCCCCTGGAGTTTAAGAGTATATACACATGTACATGTAAGTTGGTTGATTGTGCCATTCATGAAAAGGTTTGCTTTCTAGCATGTTGTTAAGTAATACATATAGTATTGTAATTATTTCCTATACATTAGTAGTTAGATTAAGTGTACCAAATTACCTACATGTACGAGTGATATATGCAAAACCTGGCTTTGAGAATAAGTTAATAACAGAACCGATGTGCAATGTAGCGTCTACTAAAACAATACTTGAATGAAATATAGCGAAGAAGGTTAATTAAATCGCCAACAATATTGAACAATACTAGTAGTTTACACAATTAGCTGAAATAATCTGTGAGTAACACTGCATCTATAATTATTGATAGTTGACATTTGTATAACTGAACGGTCGTACTGCTCTTTCTGCTGAGTAATTGGCCACCACGATCAAAGATGTAATCCATATCAATTTCATGTAATAAGAAATTAAATGTAGTTTGAAGCATTTCACATGAGTATAATTAACCTTCATAGGAAGAAACACGCACCCCATAGGGAGTTCGTAGTATATAAGCGATCGGTTGAAGAAATCGAGACATTTAACCTTCATGTATACATATAAGCGTATCAGCAGGATCCTCTCTGGTGGGAAATAGCTAAGAACGAGTCTCATAACATCGTTCGAAAAAAGAATTTCCACTGGGTAAAAATGAAACTAGAGCAATCAAGAAGATGGAATGGCAATGTTATAATTGTATTTCCGATTTTATTACTTTATAACAAAGCTTATTAGTGTGCCTGAGGTTGTAAAATTTGGACTTCAATTTAGGGTTTACGTTAAACTGAAAACGAATAGATAGATAATAAGCATAATTATAAACTGAGGGTAAACGTTCAACGAATGAGATGAGCGCGCAACCAAGAAATGGTTATCTTAACTCGGGTTGAACTAAAACCGGTTCAGTCTTCAACTGGTATTGGTTGCAACAATTTACAATCTCTTTTCGGTAGAGAGTGAAATTTCAGTTTTTGCAGTTCAAACATGAATTGAAAATAACGATGTGTTATAAATGTATTGAGTATGCGCGTATGAGCGTTGTTATCAACCGAAAGTATTATACGGGATCGTCAATATATTTCGATATTACTTTGCACATGTTGGTTGTAACCTTATGCTTGTGGGACTAGAAGTCTAATATGAGTCCGTTTCATTACTTATCCTCTTGTGAACATATTTGTCAGCTGTTATGACATGTGTCTCTCTCAGTGGATATCTAGTGCACTAATTTGAGGACTGCTTTATTCTCACTTTCTTTCTTTCTGTCATTATTAAGTCGCACATTAAATATTTCAACACTCTCGACATAAGTCATCTGACAGATAATTCTCTCTCTCTCTCTCTCTCTCTCTCTCTCTCTCTCTCTCTCTCTCTCGCTCGCTTTCTCTCTCTCTCTCTCTCTCTCTCTCTCTCTCAGACACACAATAGCAAATTTGTGTTGCCTAGCCATAGGCCTACTAACTGGAAACAAAATTATGAACGATGTTGGCCTTAGTTGCTTGTTTCGAATGTCAAACAGTGCAAAGGACTTATGTTACGTCGAATAAAACGATTCCCGAGGTATAATTGGAGCAAATTGACCTACAAGAGGGGGCTTAAATAATGAGCTGTGGAGACGATGAGGTCCTGCGGTTATGATAACATCAGACAGTCGACCCGCAGGGACTCTCAAGTTACATCAAAAAGGTTAAAGGCTACCAGTGATAGCCATTTTTATGTACTTTGTTTCACCTAACTAAACAGTTCACAGAACCGGTGTAACACGAGAATCTGCCACGCCGGATATAGGATCCGAGGAATAAACTGACATTGGTCTCAAGCTGTTTTATGCGTGTGACGCCAGTGAGCCTCGCCAAATTCTGTTAAATCGTTTAAAAATATATCTCTCATGACGGATATCACTTTGGACTTGATGTAACGAATTCCGAAGAACAGTTTTGGATCTTCATGAAACGCTATGACAGTTTATTAAATATTGGCATCAAAATGTCATTTTGTTACATACAAATACATATAACACAATTCCTAATCGGCAATCTTTTTCTAAATTTATCTAAAAAAAATTCCAGTCGCCAAAAATGGTAGTTGACATATAAAAGTAAGATGGTCTTCTATAAAATGATTGTGACAAAACATATGCTGTACAGTTTTGGCCAGGTTTACCTCGCTATACGGACACATATTGACAAACATACTGACATGTTGACAAATGTAATTGTTTGTTAAGTAATGTAACTACACTGATAATTGTTCGTCTTCACAAGGAGCAAGATTTCAATCTTATTCAAACGATAACAAAGAAGCACCTTTGACAATACAAGAAGTAATGTGA
The DNA here is from genome assembly GCA_031471655.1 of Diodora aspera. Taxonomy (NCBI): domain Eukaryota; kingdom Metazoa; phylum Mollusca; class Gastropoda; order Lepetellida; family Fissurellidae; genus Diodora; species Diodora aspera. The sequence goes on along the minus strand of JAUELE010227503.1, from coordinate 1,989 downwards.
ATTGCCTTCTCTCTGAACTCTTTATGTAGATTATTCAGATCATAAGTTAATGTGTGACTCTTAACCGATTCCAGCGAAACTAAAGACACGATCAATTAATTGCGTTGTTTCCTTGGACAAGAAACGTAATCCACATTGTCTCAGTCCACCCAGCTGTACAATTGGGTACCTGGTCGGAAAGCGATGGTAATGTGAACGTTAACCATGTAGCGCCTAAATGGCAGCTCGGGTTGTATACTCCCCTGGGAGTTGACGAATGTTGTGGATGGTACATTGTTCCAATGACTGGGGTAATAGTTTGTAGCGCCTTGAGCATGTACAAGTACAAATGTACATGGATATTATTACTATTATGTACATGAATCAGTGAATGGAGCGGGGGATTTATGATTAACGGGCTTTTCGGCAACTTTCAGTCGGTGGGCTCGATTTTCGGGCTGAACGAGAGTTACCCGGGCGGGATAGAATTCGAACCACAACTACATGTACCAAGTGTGGCAGATTGCGACTCAGTGATGAGAGAAACTATATATGTGCAGCCTTGATGTTGCCATACTGGGCAAACCATCACTGTGCAACAAATACTGGTCTTTGAGAAAGATACTATTATGTCAAAACGTTGGTATATTGGTGACCTACAAGACATTTCTTCTATATGGTAATGACCAGGATGACCACTGCTCTCACTGATGAGTGAGTCAAGGTGACATTGATCAACTGATTAGAACCATACCTTCAAGAATTCGTGCATATCTAGCTAACGAAATTGGTATTGAGCGATACTTGTCACGTTGCTGCAAAGTGCAAATCTGTTTTTTTCATTATGATATCTTCAACGACCTTGCACGCCACCGAAATATCACACAAACCGTTAGAATCATTAGATTTGATCGCCGACTCCAAAGTGGAAAATTATTATGATCATATCATTTAAATTTTCTCATATCATATGGATCAGAAGATGTATCTTGATAATCACCCATATATCCTGTCTTTTTGGTATACTTCGAACTCGTACAGTTATGTTCTGACCCTGAAGGGCTGCGTTGTGTAAGTATTTACAACTAGGGTGTTTCGGGGTTAATTATGAGAACCAAATTAATCCTGTTTCTCGTAGAAACAGATGGCAGCTAGGGAAACTAAAAAACATAAAGCATCAACGAAACATGTATCGATTTTCCTCTATATTCAGGTATTCTACATAAACACAGCCCGGCAGCTAAAACGACTGGAATCCAAAACTCGTTCCCCAATATACAGCCATTTCGGAGAGACCATTGCAGGAGCAAGTGTCATTCGAGCGTTCAAAGCTCAATCTAGATTCATCAAGGAGTCTGAAACGAAAGTAGACGAGAACCAAAAGTTTGCGTTTTATGGATTTTGTGTAATGAGGTAACTTTATAGATTTAGATATCTATTATTTTAACTAAAATCACAACTGTCGCGTAAAATTGCCTCATTACTTCGTCTTCCCCTTGAACCTAACGAGAATAGCGCAGCTTTTTACGATTATAGGTAAACCGACTTGGAGAGCTAAGTTTCAGCATGTTTGTTTAAATGTGTATTGAACCTGAAGGTAATCTTGAAATCGTTGCTACATGTCTAATATATCGCTGAAATACATAATTCTATTCTTCCTAACCAGATGGCTTGGATTCAACCTACAATTACTTGCCGGTATCATAACAGCAGCTGCAACAGTGTTTGCTGTATTACTGAGAGATACACTGACGGGAGGAATTGTCGGTCTGTCAATCACGTACGCTCTTCAGGTAATATACAATTGGTATATCTTGTTTGGCGACTTTCTTACTTGTTTTACCCTTTCGTAGAAATAACCGTACACTTTACATTAAATACGCAAAGTGCATTTTTAGCATTTCGCGACAACACAGTTGACTGAAAACTTAAGGGGACATAATCAAAGTTGTAGATACGCCAATCGATGTTCAGAGCTTGTCTTTCTGTTGATAGAGTAATATAATACCG
>JAUELE010227470.1:0-12344 GCA_031471655.1 Diodora aspera | reverse complement strand
GTATTATATTACTCTATCAACAGAAAGACAAGTTCTGAACATCGATTGGCGTACCTGCAACTTTGATTATGTCCCTTTAAAGGTTTGTGTTGAATACAAATGTATTCCGTATGGCCTCTGCGTTAGGCAGAATTCTGGATCAACCAGATATCACTTTCCTGGTTCAGCCTATCTACATCTACACAACTCGATTAAAACGTCTATTGTTGCAATGGGATTCTGACAGTATGCGGGCATATTTGTTGGTAGTAAAACAGAGCGACTGGAATTTGCAACGTTACTCAGTATCAGAGAACCGGAACTTCCCAAAGACAAATATTATGAGAAATATATGGCCTATCCACCATGCTGTTACACAACAGAATGTAGGCCAGACATTCCTGTAAATGTTTCGCCTATTTCGGCTTGTGCCCAACGTTTGGCAAAAGTCATCATTAGGGATTCCAGACACGTGCAGGAATTCGTCCCTCATTCTTCCCATGTTCGCCGTGCCGGAAGTGCTGCTCTCAGAAGCATTTGGAACATACTGGGCGAACCAAGTAGACCACTCTTCAACAGCAAAACTCGTTTCCAAGCAATGTACGACTAAGTAACCAAAGCCGAATGATATTCTCAGTACAATGAACTTTTTTGTTGTGTGTTTTTTGTCCCTGAGGAATGATGTATTTTGTCCAAACGCTCAGATAAGATACATTTTTGGCGAAGGGGTCTTTCTTTCTTATCGAATAAGTTAAAACGAATTCCTTTAGTTGCCTTAAAAATGTTACGATGTGACAGAGGGATATTCGTAATACTATTGCCTGAACTTCAAAGAATTTGAAATGTGGAAATTTCGAAAGGTGGGCCTTTATTTTAAGACGCGGATTACGTAATCGGGTCACACTGCGTTGGTGGTAATAAGAGTTTGACGCCTCATACCTCACGTATCATACGACCTTCTTGCTGGAATCCCATTTTTATATGATAGAGATGTATTGGTTTGTGCCAAATCCGCCCATACTAATCAGTGTCCACCTTAGTCCGCGAACAACTCATGGCTGGGCATCGCCAGGAACTCCTCGCACAACGTGCAACCAATGAACTGTTTCTAAATCTCGTAGCGTAGGGCTAAGTGTATCTGAAGAAAACGAAACACAAGCTGGAAAGTAATGCGGAGTCTTAAACAAGTCCACGTGAGAATTCCACGGGTAGCAGATAGGAATACTGTTGAGGTGTTCCGCTGAGAAGGTTACTTCTGGCTCCTCCTCCGCTTATCTTCCTCTCCTTCCGGAAGTGGTAGGAGAACAGCGCCCTCTAGCAACACCTGGTTTCCTGGGCATCATAATGATGATGCACGATGCTGATTGTTTATTGACAGTGGGTTAGAATGATTCTAACACAAAACAGAGCGGCTGGGCGTTTGCACAGTACGTGTATACACAGCTTCTTCTAATTATGCAACACGTAAGATAATGGTCCCTGGAATGCTGCTACAAGATGCACGTTATGTTATTTTCTCGTAAAAGATAACTCTTAAAGCGCATTCCTGCTGTTTGTACAAAGCTCGACTGGATTATTTTGTTATCCACGTTAAACACGCAGAGTCGTCGTAGAGCGAGGATGATTCCTCTCCCCGTTATCAGTTCATGGTTTCAATTTAATTAAAACCATTACGTCCATTCCTGCGTATGGTCTGAGGACATGCCTACGGGAGTTACGTCGAGCAAACAAATGGTCTGACTCATTCGAAGTTTTACTCTTTCGAATTTATTTTACCACTGATTATTATAGCTTTGTCTGAGTCCGAAAACAATATACAATATATTTTTCTGCCTAGCTAGCACTTCCAAACAGCAAGATAACATTCGGCTCGTAAAGGCATATCCGGTTTTAACCATCAGAATTAGTTCGCCGTTTTACTTTGTGCTGTGACGCAACGCCTGTATTAATGTTACCAGATCAATGCGATTTTATCAATGAATAGTGGAACACAGTGATCAATTTTGAACGAGTAGGATTGCGTATACGTTATTTTGCTTTAGACTGAAACAGTAACGTCACAGGGTAGTAGGGGACGGGCGACGGACCGCACCGGGTGGCACCCAAATGACTGTCTCTTAATTTTGATAATTTAAAGGTTTAATTCTGGTTGAAACGTGTGGTTCTCTTTGAGGGCTTTGTTTGTGCTTTGTTTCAAATATTAATCTGGCTCCGTAAGCGTATCTAGGGGTCGGGTAGGGGGGGACACAACGAGTTACACCAGACCTAGTGACGTCGTTTATGGAGATTAAAGTCACTGTAAATAATGCAGATATTTATGTTTTTTATGTGTCGTTCTGTTAGTCCTGCTCCTTGGCTGGGGATTTTGTATAGAGTCCCAAATCAATTTAGCTCAATATAAGCAAGTCCAAGAGAAGCACTTCCTTAAATGTGTGAACTGTAGAAAGTAATCTCTTGAAGAAACGTAGCCTACAAGAAAAATAAGACAACATTTTTTGTGAACAAATTTTAGTCTATGTTCTGTGTTCATGGAATATTAAATATATTGATAATGGATATGCGGGATGCTTACATTGGTTGTTTTTTTCTTCAGCTATCCAGGCCCACGTTCTCTCACGTGAAAAGGTTGATGACTGGGTCAAGTTTACCATCAACGTCATCAGCTCGTACAAACGCAGCCAAGGGGAGAGAACTCGTCGCGGCGAGACCTATCTCTGGGTACCACGTGATGATCTCAGATGCAAATGTCCAAAGATTCGCTTGGGTCGGTGGTACTTGATTGTGGGCAAGTTGAGGAGAGACGACAAGCGCACTGGTTACGTGGTGGACAGGAAAAGCATCGTCATACGATGGAAGGACAAATGGCAGAGGCGTTTAAGAAGATTTGCTAAACACGAACGCAGGGGGAAATGCCGGAAGTGAACTTCCGATTTGACCCGGAAGTTTAGTGCTGACTGAATATACCTCGTATACAAAGATGAGAACAAAGAGATTATTATACAACGATAACTCAACGTGATATTAGTTATCTCTCAATCAACAGAAATCCAGGAAACGATCCAGTGTTTTGTGGCCAGACAGAAGGAGATCGTTCTGCTTCATAGGTAGACTCTTGGTAACATACGACCTCCACACCTCGATGTTGTGGATGTAGAAATACCGTAGCAATGGCGATTGGTAGATGTAGAAGTACCATGCAGGCTGGGTCTTTTAACCAAGACATATATTGGCCTTTACGCGTTCATACGCCGATCAGAAGGATTTCTAAATTTGCTTGACGGAATAGATGAAGCCTGTACATTCGTTACATATCTGTGGTCTTCGTTTAATATGGCATTTCGATGACGTGTTTCTCTACATGATATGGACATGTGTAACGTCGTCCCATTAGATATGAACAATTGTGATGGGAGTGATCTCCCTTGTTTTTGAAAGACTAGAAACAATATTGTGTCGATGGCCAGGCTCTCTGAACCATGTTACCTCTGTGCCGCGAGGACCGTGAACATATTTATCATGTTGTGAATTAAATGTTGATGTCAGCGAGCCAGTCAACACGTGGTTGTATATTTGGGTTGGTTTGACTGGTCTAAGGCGCTGCTGCAAACATTTATGTCGGTGTATGTCAACTTTGCTGTCATAAATGTGTATCAGCCGTGTACATTTCGTACTTGAGGACTATATTTGTGGATACGTTAGATATCAATAATATATATCTTTATATATTTTACATTGAACCTTAGATCTGGTACCTGTAAGTGTAACGGCATAATTTTGTTATTGTTCAGGATCGAAGCGATGACTGTAAATGTTTCAGAGGAAACCATTAGTTTTGGATTGTATTTAATGAAACCGCAATTTGGATTACAATTGTATTCCGTGGATTCGAAAAGGAACCGTCAAAAGAAATCAATAGTTTATTTTAATATCTTAAAGTAAATTATAATTCATACGTTTAATACGATAAGTGAAACACATATTTTAGGTGGAAAGCTCGAAATTTATCGATCTCGTGTTTCCAAGTTGATACATAGTCGGACACTATTTAAGTTGGGGAGGATTTCTATGACATGGAACACACGAATAGAATATGGATACACGTATCCTTGTCAGATGAATACACGTATCCTTGTCAGATGAATACACGTATCCTTGTCAGATGAATACAGTTGAGGAACTTCTGATATTGGCATGAAGTTTGTTAAACTGGTTTTCTGTCTGTAGGTATCGACAGAAAGTTGCCACGTGGAAAGTACTGATTGGCTGGTGTATATAAGTCTTATTGTCAACCCGTTTATGTATATTTTTGCATAGATGAATACATGTAGCTATATAAGATCGTGCGTTCAGAATCTAAATGCTGCATTTCCGGTCTGTATTTATTTTGGTAGTTTTATAGACAGCAGCAATGAATGAACATAAGATTTTATTCGTCGTTATTTTAGATCGTGTTTAGATGCTCTTCTTCAGCGTCCGTATGCATCATTGATGTACAAACATTCAATACATTTGGTGACAAGATTTATACATTCACCGAAGGATAAACAAGATAAGAATTTGAATATTTTATCGAATAACAATTAAACAGAGTATTCAGCTATCAAAATTTGCGAATTGATCTAAAATGTTTTAGGAACGGTCAAAGACGTGGATTTAGTTTTCGGACAACTCAAATCAATGATGTCTCTGTCATCGTGTATATTCTAATGGTAGAAGAAATTTTATACAACTGAGTACAACTTTGTACAACTGCATACAATCGACGTTCCGACGTATACAACTCGTGTCGTCTGCTATCATCTCTTGTTTGTACATTTCTGTATACGCTGGAGAGGAACCTTCTCATGAATATTCATAGGATTAGCTCCCGTTCCGCTCGTTGTGTATATTTTAATGTAACTAACCTATTGTCATTTCATTCTTCTGTGCAGTAGCATTACCCTGACTAGAAGACCACGTCTGTATCTCCCGAAAATAAAGTCGATATCTTCTCTCATTATGTTTGTCATGTTCCATTTCATCTTCAAACAGGTCGGAATTAGAAGGCCTAATTAAGCTACGAAATCCTGGTGACTCTATTTGAAAAAGATCAAGGAAGAAGGAAACGTACCTTCACCCATTAGCAATCGAGATTAATAGAAAACCCCTCGGTGGTAGACTTAGGGTTTGTTTTCCATACAAAATAGGACGCTTCTGTAGGAAGCCCCTTAACGCAAGGGGGAGGGCGGTTACCTGCAAATGCAGGTCTAGATGTGACCCTAGTTGATTCGATGACCCAATTCGCGTCTCTTGGGATATTTCCAATATTTAGACTCCCATGGCACTGCTTTCATATGTACCATAATCCTCTGGAACTGCTCCAAGATATTCAGACTCCCATGGAACTGCTTGCACGTGTACCATAATCTTCTGGAACTGCTTCCATGCAGATATCCAGACTTCAGTGGAACTACTTCCACGTGTACCATAATCCTCTGGAACGTGTACCATAATCCTCTTGAACGTGTACCAGACTCCCCTAGAACGGCTCCGAGATGTTCCAGACTCACCTGGAACAGCTCATGGGCCAAAATCAAGAGGAGTTCTTTCTTCAACACCTCTAGATCTTATTATCTTCACATGTAGCCTTGTCCTAGACAAACGCGCTGTCGGATTTAGACCTGGTGAAGCCCTGTACTATTGGTGGTTTGAAGCCTCCTTGTCGGAAAGATTCAAGACTGCAGCATATTGAGACACTTAAATAAATAATGTGGAAATATTTTAAAGCACTGCTGAAATTAATCTACTAATTCCTTAAAAGCTACCAGCCCACAAATCAACATCTACGTGTAGCTACAACGTCATCCACATACATGTAAAGATATCTCCTATAACCAACATATATCTTCGTATCCTCTATACCTACTACCAAATGCATATTCGAACCTAATACTGTTCAATCGAGGCAATGTATGTTGCATTCAGTGGTGTAACATAAAAAGAGAGCATTTTAGAAGTTCGGCCGCTGTCTGCGGTAGAAGACGCTCTTAAGTACACCAAAGAAGCGTGCTGATATATAATATTAGAGCCTCTATGACACGCATCCGTCATTCTTTGCACTTGGTGATAGCAAAGAGAGTGTCAGCCTTATCCAGCTTGCATTCCGAACTCCGACAAAGACATCTTCGAGAGGAGGAACATTTGAGGACCAGTTAGATGTCCCCGGAGTTGCATGCAGTATGATCAGTCTGTTCCGGGACAGAAACAGAGGAACTGATCAGTTCAAGTCAGACAAAACCGCTTGCGCCACGGACACCAGTCGCTTAGACAAAGTATTTGGCAGAAGAGTCCCGCACTCGTCATTTGAACCTCACACACACAACAGTTTAATCTAATCAGTTGTATTAACAGAAACGACCGGAGAACCATTAGACTTTATAATCCACAGTCTCTGACTCGGCTAAGAGGGCCCGATGCTGGGAAAAGACAACTGGAGGCACTCTCCTGAACAACGTCATCAAGGAGCTGTTGTTGTTCCTTCTGGTCCTCATGGACAAGGGTTTTGTTTTCAATTCTGTGGTGAGGTATTGCTCAAACTGACCGAACTGCATGGACAGGGAAGCATCGCGAAAAACGGTCATGAGCATCCTTATGCACTAGGATCTGCTATTGTTGGTGAGGGATCGCCAGCCCTAACAGAAATGAACATAGAAGCCTTTTGGAAATCACAATAAGAAATATCAGAATGGTTTGGTGGAATCGTTGGATCTTCTGTACTGTCTTTGAATGTTAAATTCAAGTGTTTAGTTGCTGTGAAGTTACAGGCATGCAAGCAATGTTTCATACTGCTGTATGGAAGTGAGAGAAGCGTGCCAATGGAGCCAGAGAAACAGAAACAGAAATATTATTTAAACAAGAGAGCTGCATGTTATTTGTCTTCCATCACATACATAGGGTTAATCAGACATTTGATTATGAGAAGTAGCAAGACATGCTGTCCCAATGCTCACAAAATATATCAGTTGGCTTTACGTGTTCGGAAGGTAGGGACGATGTGTCTTGTCTGCAGTTACAAAAAAAAAGTTTTGAAATCGGATTACAGTTTTTTGCGGGTATTTTTTTACGAGGACTTTTTTTCCTATAATCATATTATCTGAGATTCAAAGCAATTGCCGAGCGGGTCGTACTGAACCAGTGACGAAATAGTATGTTCACGTGTGTCAAAAATATTAAAATCACTGACCAGTAAAGGTAAGAGTAGGACAAGTCCGTAATTTGACTTTAATCATCTGAAAATCGTTATCGAACTGTTATTTATTTATTTATTTATTTATTTTGATTTTATTATCTAATTAATTAAAGCATAAATTGGATAGTTCCAGCACAGAGACAGCTAGTGTACCTGAACGGTAGTGGCCACCTTTCGAGGCCACCACGCCAAAGCAACAACACCAACACATGACATTTCCTCAGGTGAGAAGAAATTTAATTAGCCACACCCTTCAGCACTATTTCATTTTACTGAGGACATTTTATCATCCAGTGGTCGTGACCCCTATCTACGAGGATAACCAGTGACCATCTCCGTTTGGCAGTCTGGATGTCAAATGTTAATTATTCTTTGACTACCAATTGAGAAGACATCGGTGTGAACCCCGTATCTGTCCTGCTCTATTGCAGTGGCTTTGTCATCCTGAATGGTTTGTAACGGACACCAGGCCTTTAAATAAACAGGAAGCAGGTAGGCAATAGAATTAGAGAGTTTGATACTATTAAAAGGCTCAGTTTTCCGATAACTAGAGAATCACTCTTTGTTTATCCCAGCGAGTCTCGATGTCCCAGTTACTCGGGTTACCACCGTTTGGCATTGTTCAAAGCGACATGAGCAATTTCATTTAATCCTGGTCATAAAATGCTCTCTTAATTTACGTATCATGTGTCCGTGTCCTCTGACATGTACTAGGACGCTGCACCGAGGGGACGACCCTCACCCATGTTGGTTTCATACTTACACTAGTGTACTCCGCGTCACATTGTTGGGGTCCGCGGCAATGCTTCACTAACTAACCGGGTAGGCTCAAGTTTCCTGACGTGTGAGAAGTACAGCAAGGCAACTGTAGTCAGTTTATAGAAGTCAGTGAGATACAGGGGAGTCAATGTTTTTCGTTGCAAGGGACACATTTCAGCCAACACACAAGATGATGGGCAAGATGCACACGAACGAAGAAAACAGAGGTCGAGAAAGAAAATCAGGAGATTTACGGACAAATTTGAAATTATGTTTTCCTTAATTTTCTAATCAAAGTTTTTAATTTTCAGCCCGTTGTGTATTTTCTTACTCCCAGGGTATACTAAGAGCAAGAAAATACAACACTCTTGATTCGGCGAAATTCGCCCGTTTTATATTTTATTTTACTTTATATTATATACCCGAGAAGTACGAAAATACAAAATGGTTGACATTCGCCGAACCAAGCTTCAATCTATACTGACGTCCAAATGAAAGTATACCAAATGATTTCAATTATTTCCCCTTACGTCTTTATGCCATAGTTGATCAAACGGATGCTTGGATTTTGGTGAGTGTAATTTGATTGACATCATCTCATTGATAAACCTTCCAAGTATTGAAGGGATAACTCTTGTATATCCAACGCATTTGTGAAATTATTCAGTAGTTTCTAAAAATGTTGGTATACTTTCTTTTGGACGCCAGTATATATTTATCGTTCCCAATGTTGGTTTTTGAAAAGGAAATACTGAAGTTGGCCATATATCAAACTTTAACTAATCCGTATTCTAGTTACATTATTCTCATGAAATGTTAAAAACAAACTGCTGTGTAGATATTTCAAAGTTAAGCTCTGGAAGAACAATTGTAGGACATTTTTTTGCGAAGAAAAATATTATTCATACATTGGTACTACAGACAGACACGCAAGTTTATTCAGTAATAAGGCCATCGGCCCAAAATACAATCAGATAATATCAAAATAAATATACATGTATGCTGCATTTCTTTACAATAAATTCTGTTTCTTTTTAATGTGACTTTCTTAAGAGATATACCTTGTGCAAAAATAGACCAATATTATATTAAACATCTATATTTTGAGTTTGTAAAAGAGAAACAAATTTGTTAAGAGTAGGTGGGTTATAATATTGTTTTTAATATAAATATTTCTATAAACAGTATACTGATAAGTTCGAGCAAGACATGAAACTCATTTTCTGTTGTGTTAATATTTTCATTTAAACAGAATTGACAGAATCTTTCATCTTTAGGGATATCGGTATGTCTACCTGTTTCAATCTGTAGATAGAAGTTGTTACATCTGAATTTGGCAATATAGATTTGTTAGTAGCTTGGTATGTTAGAAGTTAGATGTATTTCCACATTTAACAGTGTTTGAAATTGAACAAAAGGGGTAAATTTTAAATTAAGTGTTGTGGAAACATATCAGTTTTGAATCAAAATATCTTTTAGTCTTTGCTTAAACTGACAAAGAAAAATATTTTTATTTCCAATTTCTTGTTGTATCCAAACTATACCAAGACCCAAGTGAAATAGAATATTCTTTACATGAGAACCCCATGGGGTTTCCGGGAGTCTCGCTCTAACACCAGAAAGAATAGGACCTCAGTATCCGTATTTTGCTTTCTGTTTCTTACTATCGATCTTGTGGTGTGCCTTTTCCTGATATCCCTCTTGCACATCACATTGCGCTATGGCTGAAATATTACCCCCTGCAATGTAAAAATCCATTATGTTAAGGATAATAAAATTTTGTAAGCTTGATAAGGGAACCTATATCTATTGTTACTACAAAAGATACATACGCTTCTCAAATGCAAATTTGCAACCGCAAATTGTAGAATCCCAACCGAACTGCAGTCAAAATTTATTAATTACAATTATTCATGGTAACAAGAAAAAAACAATGTTTTAAAAATGTCTTACAACAAATGTGTGAAAAATATGCTAATTTATGTTGAATAATACGCCCTTCCGAACATAAACGACAAAATATACAGCTGTTTTTCCTGTGTTGAATGTTTACGAGAAAGCCGACTTATGTTCAGTGCCCTAGTTTGGCCTGTACAACTCCTCCTGAATTTCAATACAATGTTTGTACTGTTATACGTCGTGTTATTTAAAACATAACGCAGTAAATGTAGTAGTTTAACAACATGTGGGAACTTGAAAAGGGTGTGTTTCCGCTTTATATGGCCTTCCCTATTTTCAACGTCACTCATAAACTTAACACCGGACTTCATCTCCAGTTCATTGAGTTCTTGCTAGACTTTTAGAAGTAATTGCAAACTTAACAATTCCGCTGGTCCAGGGCCAGGTTTCACTTTTGAAACGGGGACAATTGCATGTAGATGATGAATATCTTTTACGGTTTTATTTCATTGTCGCTATTATTTTTATACGTAATACATGCATGCAGGCATTCATTCATCCATCAAAGAATTCACCCGTCAGTCCATCCATCCTGCATCCATCCAACTATCCACGAAGACATCTACGCATCAATGTCTGTGCATCCACGCATTAGTCTATCTATGCATCCATCCGTCTATCCATTAAATCGTCCATGCATTAATCCATCCATCCATCAAAATATCCATGAATCCATCAAACCACCATTCGTCTATGCATTCATCAAAACACCGTGAGGCATCTGGGGAGCTACGTGGTGTCACGTAGATAGAAGAAGGCCTCAGTAACATGCTTGCCTTAAAATGGGGATCTTTTGCTTTCACTTTCTTTTCTATCGATCCCTTTTATGATCTGTCTTTTCGTTAGATGTGCTCCTTCCACATCACGTTGCGTTAAGGCTGAAATATTGCACTTGCAACGTAAAACATAATTTCATTTCAACTCAACCCAACCCAACCCAACCCAATCCAACCCAACCCAACTCAACTCAACCCAACCACACTCAACCCAACCCAACGCAACCCAAACCAATCCAACCCAACCCAACTCAACTCAACCAAACCCAACTCAACTCAACCCATCCCAACCCAACCCAACCCAACCCAACCCAACTCAACCAAACCAAACCAAACCAAACCCAACCCAACCAACCCAACCCAACCACACTCAACTCAACTCAACTCAACTCAATTCAACCAAACTCAACCCAACTCAACCCATCCATCTTGGCATCCATGCATTCATTCATCCATGCATCCATCTATGCATGCATGCATCCATTCAGGTATCCTTCCTTTCGTCCTCGCTTTCCTATACAAGACGCCATCAGTGTTGTGATAATATTCAAGGCTATAATCTTGTCACCTCTGTGACGTAAGACTGTCACTGAACAAAGGCCACCTTTTTTTCCATTTTCGGATGAATAATGACCTGAGTCATAATAAATACATTTCTGTCATATCAAACTATCAAGTGTAAGAATAACCGTTCTGTGTGGCGACACAGTTTCATAGTTATTGTTGCAATGGCACTCCTTGGGCAACTTAAGAAAAAATATTTATCAGCAAGTGCTTCCATTAAAACAAGAAGACATTAGCGGCAAAAGGGAAGGGGGTGGATGAGGTGTTCGTCAGCTGGGGATGGATTCGACTCCAGCCCAGGACAGGATCAGCTTATTTTGATTCCATGCATTTCCTTGAAATGAGGTCGTGTCGTCTGCTGACAATCAGTCGATTATTCTGATAACGGTTGGGTGAGTTCATAGGCGTATGGGAATCCTCGGAGTTGAGATAAAACCGAAAAGCAAAAAAAAAAATAATTAAATTTTTAAAAATGTAAAAAAAAACGTTGACACTCTTGGCACGCCCGAATCTTGAGGCGTTGTTGCCCGAATGCTAAGCAATTTTGCCCGAGCCAGCCCCCCAGCCCCACCCCCGCCACCCCCCCCCCTTCCCACCCTCGGATCCGACACTAGACCTGACCCGTATCTTTAAACTCCACCTACACCTATTCATAATCAACACAGCTTCTTTACGATTTACCTGCGCCCACAGACAGGCCAACTTGCACCAAGAGATTAGACAGTCACGATTATCTTTCCTTTACAGAACATCTATCTTCAAGTATTTATGGAGCGCTTCATCCACTTACATTTCCCAACCATTCAAAAAAAAGTAGGGGCTATTGAAATTGCAAAGCCAGTAACAAACTAATGATAATAATTATTGGTCCCAAACTAATTGTAACTTTACAAAGAAGGAATTGAGTAAACAATTCACCTTGTATTTCATTGCCTAAACAGTTTGTCTTGCTGTCATGGTCCGTGAAAGAAGGAATGAGTAAAAACAGAAATTGAAAGTTGATATTTTTGCGTCAATAGTGCGTAATGCCCCCGTTATTGGCCAAACACTCATTGCTTCGTTGAGGCATCGCGCGTGTG
>JAUELE010227459.1:0-12345 GCA_031471655.1 Diodora aspera | reverse complement strand
CCCCCCATCTCCGCCGACCAACCGACCGACCCTTGCTTCGGGAAAAAGGCGATAGCCAAGCCACAAATCACTACATTTAACAACTATATTAGCCACTGTTATATACTATACATATGTACATATCTCTTCAAATCAAAATAAACCTCAACATTCTACGTTGTCTCGAACCCCAGATACAGCCAAGAACGCGTCGCGATTTGACAAACCCATGCAAGAAGGTCGTCAATGATGGATCTCCCTGTTTTCAATTTGAAGATTTTCAAACTTTCGTTATTTTTAGTAGCTATTTTCTGCTACTGCAACTTGCAGCTCTGATATATGATAATGCAGTGTGCAGGAGGCATTAGAGTGTGAATGTTGACGATCAAAAGAAACGATACCAAGATTTTGAGAGACGGCTGAAAAAATTCACACACACGTTGGACAAATCTGTACAAGATATCCCTTCAAGATTATGAATTGTCATCAATGACATGATGTCAATCAAATTACACTCATTGAAATCCAAGCATCCTTTTGATCAACAATGACATGAAGGCGTAAGTGAAAATAATTGAAATCGTTAGGTATCGTTTCTTTTGCACGTCAGTATATTTTAGTTCCAAATTTCGGCTGGGCACCTATGAGAAGGGGGGCGAACGCCACTGCCGCCCTCTCTGGCAACAGGGGTTCGAATCACTGATTGGTCAGTGGATTTATGAAAAATTGAAAATTATGTTTTGTTAAATTTTTTAATCATTTTCCTGGCTTTTCAGCCTAAAATGACCCCAAATTAAATTGTTTCGGCGAAATTCGCCTGTTTTAATTTTCGTACTCCTAGGGTAACATAATAATACTGACCTCCAACAGAAAGTATACCAAGATTTGGAGAGACTACTAAATAAATTCACAAATGCGTTGGATAAACAAGAGATATCTCTTCAAGACTTGGAAGGTTTATCAATGAGATGATGTCAATCAAATTACATTCACCGAAATTCATGCATCCTTTTGATCAACTATGGCTTAAAGCTGTAAGGGAAAATAATTGAAATCACATGGTATACTTTCTTTTGGACGTCAGTATACATTCTAACAATGGAGCAAAGACCGACTCTGGAGTTTAAAATAGACCGAAATTGTCTTCTTAAACCAGAGTCTTCTTGCATAGTTGAATTGAGTCGAGGTGACGAAGGGCCATAATGCAATGTAAATGCATAAGCAAGAGATATGATATAGTAGCCGACATTAACGAGATAGATCGAAAAGCTAAAGCTGTAGTTATTTATACGCCAAACTTTGGGTTACTGGAGCCCTAAATCACACGATGTCACTCCACGGAAGCCTAATGAGGTCGATTGTATATAAAGTGCTGGATAGGTAGAAAGAGTGGATAGAGTACTGGAAAGCATTGTGACTAGAGAGCTGAACAGAGTATTGAATAGTGTGCTGAATAGAGTTGGGTGAAGCATTGAATAGAGTGCTGGGTAGAGTGTAGATTTTTGTCAAGATCCTAAGGCTGTTTAAATTTTCCTAAATGTACATATGTAATATCGGAGTCAAATAATTATTCCTGGGACTATATTGCCTTTCCCAGCCTGAGGCAGGGCTAAGCAGACATGGCTATGGTAGAGTGAAATGTTCAGTTTTCTATGCCTCATGGTCTATTGAATGAGAGAGAGAGAGAGAGAGTGTGTGTGAGAGAGAGAGAGTGTGTGTGAGAGTGAGAGAGAGTGTGTGAGAGAGAGAGAGAGTGTGTGAGAGAGAGAGAGTGTGTGTGAGAGAGAGTGTGTGTGTGTGAGAGAGAGAGTGAGAGAGAGTTATGAGTGCTGGAGTGGGGGTACTGTTTCGGGAGTCAAAAACGTTTGGTTTGGATTTGAGTTCTTTTGTTTTGGTTGTGTTGTGCTTTCTTGTGTTCATGTTAGCTTTTCATTGCAATTGTAATACCGTGTGACACCGACGCCAGGGAGCCTCCCCCTCCCCTCTCCCCCCCCCCCTCCCCCCCGTTCCCCCTCCCAACTCTGAAACTGTTTCCGCCGTCCCAGAATGGGAATACGACCATTCAAAGCAGAACACTGAGCAGCATACAATTTGCAACTACCATCCACAGATGTACACATTTCACTTCGGAGACTAGGCGAATGTCAAAAACAAAGTAAAAGAGTTCACATTAAGTTTTCAACTTGCTAGTGGAACTAGGTAAACAGTCCATTTGAACGCTAAAAACCTCACAGGAAATGAACATTGATACAGAACTCATAAATTATTACAATACAGAGCGTCGTTTTTCGAAGTAGTTGACACATTCCAACCACGTTTCGATTTTTCTCCGTTCCATATTTTGTATACATATCGCTTGAAGCCACATGTATTATGAATACAAATTCGACATTGTTAATTCCACGCCACAAAGGGCAGCGACTACCGAATGAGATATGGTCTAATGAGCTTTCTGATTGGTGCAATCACCAGTCTGCTTTCTTTCACGTCCGCCATTGTTTAATGTATTAATAAACCACGTGGTTGGCAACTGGTTTTCTGTCCATCTGAGAAGGCAAAACAAAACACTCCTTCGTCGGTTCGGAATTCTTCCAATAAATCGTGCACATGCATAATTAATAATGGTTAATTAAAATCGGTACGTTAATTAACCCCCAGCGAAGCCCAAAACACGCAAGGGGAAATTCGGGGATTTGCACTGGAAAGAAAATGATGCCTCGGGGTTTGAAATGATTCTGGGAGACTTTGGTCAGGCAAACGTGCAGGAAACCGATGCATATGAGCTAGTGAGTGATTTAGAAAGAAAATATTTCAGTAAGCATTTAAGTTGGGAGATGAGGGATGATTGAATAAAACCGGAACTGGATTTGTTTCCAAATTTTGCATCTGCTTTGCGATAAAGCATCGCAGAGTCTGATGTCTGATATGGCAACGGAAAACATGTTTTTACTGTGAAATATTTATTATTTTGTCATCTATATCTTTATAGAGTTTACACCTAGGAATTTTATAAGTGCAATCGTTTTGGGTATCGGCATTGAGCTGTATTGAGGCTCTATAAAATGTCAAGGTCATTACGCAGGACAACAAAGTCAAGGCCATAGGACAGGACAACAATGACAAGGTCATCACGCAAGACAACTTCATTTTTAAGTTTTAACCAATACTTAATTCTTTATTGTTTTATGAAGAAAATGACATTATCACAGTTACCGCAACCTGAAAAAGAACCAAAACAAAACTGGAATCCGACGATAAGGGGTGGCACCAGAAATTTCTCCAACGAGGGAGTTCAGATTCCCCAGATGAGGTCTGAAACCCCTGACAAGGGGAAGGGGGCTGAGGACGGAACATTTGCAAATTCAAAAGGAGGATAAAATACACATTTTTACCTCAAACATTTTCCCGACGAAATGCAATATTTTTTCCCGACGGATGGGGGCGGGAGTCGAAGTTCTCCGACGGGGAATGTAGGTTATAACCGCTCCCACCTCCCCCACCATGTTCCATGTTCAGATTCTGTATAAAATGTTATCCACTGCACTGGAACTCTGTTTAATAGTGGGCTGTTTATTGGACATGTGTCCCGCATTGGTTGCTTCGTAATATACTCTGCAGAAAAGAAAAAAAACACAATTCGTTTTTCGGTCTTAGTCACCAGTCCCTGTTTTCGATCATTCCATGAGTGGGTCACGTGACGAAAAACCATTACCTTTCTTTTTCAGTGCATCTTTTCCAGTCGTCAACACGTGACATCTCCTGCCACTTCTCCGTGTGCGTGTGATTGAGTCCTGATTACTTTTTAATATCGATACACACGAGAGTTGCGGAGCTCAGGCCTGGGACTTTTCACTGTAATCTCCAGCCGGTTAATCTAGCTAATACCTTTCCCGAACTAATTAAATTACCAGAAGTGAGAATGGTTATGTATAATGTACTTAGATCTAATGAAGTTTCCTTTCAAATGACGACAAGTGAGCAATCGAATGAATATTTCATCCGGGTTCTTCTGCCACTTGCCAGAGACGAAAACAGGTGCGCCCGTGTTCCTGGTAAAGTGGTAAATTTCAAGAAGGTGTGCTGGAAAATATGATTGTCCAGGCCAAGCTCATCTTGCGGAAGGAAATTAGCTGCAACCTCGTGTCGGACGATTAGCGGCCAACTTCAACGTCCTTTTGTGCAGCCTCTGTGGTCGTGTGCAAAGTTTTTTTAAAGTCTGTTTTGAAACAAATGTGTGGGCGTTGTCCTGAAGTATGTTTTGAATATTTGTGCTTGTCTGTTGTGCGTGATGGGCGATGGGCTACGCCAGTGCAATGGTGGGGAGAGGAGTTCGCTTTTCTGGTTTTACCGGAAGTAATTTTCCGGGCAAGAAGATCACTCAATAAGCCTGTGCTCCCGCAACCCCAACTCCAACGGTCGGGAGCATAGGCGTATGGGCACCCTCGGAGTTAGGGGGACAGTGACCATTTTGCCCGAAAAATGACCACCAAAAATAACCGAGAAGCAAAAAAAACAACAAAAAAAACGTTGACACTCAGTTGTTGCCCGAATTCTGAGCGATTTTGTCCGAATCTGGGGGGGCAACTGACCCCCCGACCCCCCGGCTTATACGCCTATGCTCCCTGGGGACCAGTTGAAAAAGTTTGTGGATAATGATTGTTAAATGATTGTTTAAATAACCAGGGTAATACAATGGAACACTGAGTATGCCCCTTGTGCATGGACTTAGCACTGCGTAAGACACCTCATTATTATTACTAGTATTATTGTATTATTTTCTCGCACCTTTCACCATTAGCAGCTGTCCCTTGTTGTTTGTTTATTTTTTGTTTATTTTATTTTAACGTGATTTTCAGTCAACCTTTTCAACTACATGTATATCGTCACGGTGGTTCCAAGGGGCTCCCATCTCCGGGCAACATGACAGCGACCCGGACGGAGTGCAAACTCAGAACCTTTTGATTGCGAGTCCAGTGCGGTAACCACTGCAACCCACTGTCTCTTGTTCTAAGACATTAGAATTACTTCCCTTTGACTGTGACCTCCGTAACAGAAGTACAGCACCGGCGCACTCTGTAACATGGCTACCAATAAATAACGTGTTGAATCAACCTGATCCTTTCATCACTCATACTGGTCGAATGTCATTGGTACCTCTGTTTATATTTTTTACAAAACACACGCGTATCGAGTATCGTTACAATTATTATTATTGTTATTATTATTATTAATATTAATATGCTATTATTATCCACCTACAACTGGACGCATACCATCCCCCATCCAGGCTATAATTTACTACTGTCTCCATCCGTCACATACCCTGGACACACTACTATTCAAGACAATCGTTTTGCAAGAATGGAAAGTCCTAAAATGCTAAATATAGACATTCAATGAAATGTCACGGAACTGCACGAGAAGTAACTCTTGATAAATTTAAACACATAACGTCTTTACTTCGCTGAGTGTTCAAAGAGACGCGCCACATGATTGGACGCCAGCTTTTGCTATATAAACTTCACTGATTGGTCAACCCGCTCGCTTCGAAACGATCGTCTTGAATAGGAGTAGGTTCAGGGTATTTGACGGATGGGGACAGTAGTTAATTATAGTCTGGATTTTGAGGATGGTCCACATCCTAAGTGAGGGAGTTTTGATTTAACATGGTTTTAATTAATCTTTGAACCATATCACCATGGTGACACCTACATCACGTCAGGGGCCAATCTCAAGTTTTGAAAGAGAGGTACCCAGGTAGGATTGGAACAACTGCCAAAGCTTGCAAGTTACTAGGTCAACACGCTAAACACCGCATCTTACCACGCCCTTCCTTACCTTTAAATGCCAAGAACCAAAGTTTCCAGGTAATTAAATTTCATTGATACCAACTCCAGGAAACAGTAGGAGAGTATGAATTTACTCAGTGAACATGTGAGCGAGTGAGTGAATGTGATTTAACGTAGCAGGGGGTAACTTTTTAACCATAACGCTATGGTTGGTACAAAGGGCACCAAATGTTTGAGACAAATGAAAGTGACCCAGCCGGGTATCTAACCCCCGACCTTGCGGTTGTCGGTGAACATGTGTCTATGTTTGGTTCCTGTTGAGTTTGTAAATGCATTAGAGTTCAAAATAAAAACTGCAACTGAAAACTGCACCTAGCCAAAACATAGGTAATAACAGTACATGTACTCACAACATCAACCTCCATTGCAACATAAGCCTTGTCTGCTTTCTTCTCCTGCAGAGTATCACAGTAGCCCAGCAAGTTCTACAAAACACCAGAGTATCATACCGTATATGTAGCTGGTGAAAATCATGAAATTGCAATGATCAGTGAAGTGCATACTTTCTTAAGTCTTCAGTTATATTCCACATGAACAGATCAGAAAAGAATATTACTGCATTTTAAAAAAAAACTAATCTGCGTTAAGAATGATATAGTTATCTTTCATGTGGGTTTTTTTTCCCCGGAACTAAACAAGACTACAATGAAAGTGACAATGTGAATGTACTTGCCCTATAAGTAACCATGAAAGAAGATCACCACCCTGTGTCATTGACGGATTTGTTTATCATCATTTGAAATATAATTCTAACAAGTACTGTATCTAAAATGACTTTCAGGTATACTTTTGCTTAAGACTGACATTTAGCTGTTCACAACAAACCTCGATCTGCTTGGATCTCTGTGTATTCTCTGCAATGATACTTTCTGTGGTACTCTGGAGTTTTTCTAGCTCAGCTTGAAGCGCCAGTAAAGCCTGCTGTGCTCGACTAAGGGCGTCACTGTCCTGAAAACAGAAATACTCGTTTCCAATACTGGACTAGTTATACTGGAACAATAACCAATAATTTATTTCCATCATTTGCTTACTGATTACTTTACAAATACATTTTAATACTGCAAAAAGCCAATGACATGTAAAGCATCTTTAAGCTTAACCAACTAGACTAAGCAAACCTCTCTAGGCAATCACACTATCTAGCACTACTTGTGCAGCCTACTCTAAAGCAGTATCTAAATCACACTGTGCACATATGCATGGCACAAGTTGAATATAAGAACATGTTTTCACTGTAAGTGACATTTAAGTATGTTCATACAAGTTTAAAAAAACCTTGCCTATATGTAAATGCAAATCTTCACAATCAGTTAAAACTCTCCTTATAACTTTTACATAGATAACCAGTGAAATTATATTTCAACATACATGATTACAATGTTATTCATACACAAATTAAATTGTAAACTGAAAAAAAAATAATTCAAAATTAGAACAGAACAAGAAATAATGTAACAAACAGATGGTAATAATCAAACTGAAAAGGAAAGCAAAATGGATTGTTCATCAACATTATAAATGTTAGGTGTTTCTGTACTGAACAAAAAAACTGAAATAGGAGATAATCTGCTCATCTTTGCTTCTTAAATAAGAGTGGTGATTAATTGGTTTGAAATGAAATATATTTACAAACACCAAGGGCATAATACAGATTGAATGATAAGTGTTGACCTATAAGAACAGAACAAACTTAAATGTCATGGCAGAATGCAATCTACGGGAGACCAAACATGACTATTAATGAATGTGAACAGATCCAGAGGACATCTCTTAGACATATTGATTACTGACAACTAATTGCCAATGACAGAATATACAAATGTCAAACAGTTTCTTTTTTACCTGGGGCAGGCACTTGCTTACTCATCAGGATTGTTTTCTTTTAACTTCTTTAAACCAGAATGGAGGCATTAGACCAAACTTTGACATTTTTTTTTATCCCTCTATGCTCCTGTGTGTTTTTAACTTCACTTTTAGGCCACTGCTGTATCACACAGTAATTCCAAATAATACTTAAACAATGGAACCAGACCCATGGAAATATTTTAACCTTTTTGGTTAGCACCAACTGGTCATTTGGTATGGCTTTTTCTTCAACCTAATGCTCTTTTGTAGCGAGTTGGTATGGTTGTCATATTCCCGTTACTATTATCTCACCCTGAAGGGGATATTCTCTCAAAACTTTGCATTGTTAATTTGTAGTTCATGATAAGTATTTCAACATGAAATTATTTATTAGGGTGTCATTATATGTGACCAGACACCACGAAATGAGTCACTTGGCGCAAAATTGACATTTTGAGTTATTAATATATTTGCAAACAGCACATGACAACCTTTCACCTGATACCTCATTTATTAATATAGCACAGAAATTGTTGAAGTTATGAGGAAAATTGTAACGCATTTCGCCACAACCATGAATTTGACAATCCTGAGAATAACGAGTTTAAAGATTGGCTCAATTGGTCAACAAAGGTCTATAGCAACAGGTATCCTACTTTGATTAAAACAGAGGTACAACACTAAAAATAAGTTAATAACACATATATATAGTATCCATTGCATAAAAGATATTTATAACATTTAAGATTTTTAAATCCCAAATATGTGTTTGTCGAATGGTAAATGAATTAATGTGATCCCTTACAACAGGGAGTATCAACACTGTGTTGATGCTCCCTGCATATAATTAAATAAATATTTTGTCTAGACATTCATTTTCTGTTGTCTGTTTGAGGTGATTACCCGAAGACAATTAAATCTGTAATGCTGGAGAACCGTTGGGAGTGAGGTTTGATCAAAGAGTTAATTAGCGTCATAAAGGATTTATTACTTTAATTAAAGACTAATTAATCGGTCACGCTTGAGGACAATCCAGGCGTTTGGGGACGTCGTGTGCCTTAGTTAAGATCGGCAATAGAAAAATGAAAAATAAAAGTATGTTTAGAAACTAGAAGTATTCTCTTCTCTAACGAATACATTTCTCTAGAATTTTGCGAAGCAATTTGCGCAATATTGGGGTAACACATTACGATCACCGTGCCATTGTTTTACGGGACATTAGCAAATGAAGGGAGTGATACACCACATTCGAAGTCAATTTTAGGTGTTTTAATGAAGTGTGAGCATTATTTAGGCAACGTTGCTACATACTGTAAGTGTTGACGAATCTAATTCTGCAATACAAAAAATTGGGGTATTTTCATGGTGATTAGCTTTGAGAGGTAATTACTCAATATCTACCTCCGTGTGAACCGACTCATTTCGTGGCGAGGGGTCACATATAGGCGGTTCAATAAACCCCCTTACCCCAACAAAACGTGTTATGATTGTCAGAATTCAGCTGGTCAAGCAGTTCAAGAATATCAATAATGATTGGATGTTTCTAAGATTTGTTTCTCAGTGATTGAAGGCAAGACAAAGAATCGGAGTAAATTATTACTATTTTGGATATATTTTTATGAATGTTAAAATGGCATTGTCCTCTGCTGTGAAAATGGAAGCTTCATCTGGAAGCCTGAATGGTGTAGTATTTAGTCCAAAAACAGCAGCTGAAACAACTCTTCCACCATCTTTAGACCCATTCGTGAAAATGGGAGCGCAGCAATGATATTTGTCCTTTAAGAATGCACATTCCTCTCTGTAGATCAAATCATTCGTTTCGGACTTTTTAAACCTTGTAGACGGAGATCCACCTCAGGCTGGACAAGACACCAGGGTTGAAACGGCAAAAGAATGAGGTTTAAATCGATATTTGATGCCGAGATATGAGGTTGAATTCGTAGCCCTAATGGTGGCACGATATTAGGTTTCTTTTTATATTTCTCCCTGTATAAAGGATCAAAAACAGTGTTTAAAGCTGGATTGGAAGGATTTGATTGCAGTTTAGTTACATATTGCAACGTCAGCTTTAACCGTCTTAGTTCTAGAGGATATTCTTTTGCTTCCACTTTCAACTGGGAAAGTACGAAATGCCCCTGAACAGGATCTCATGTTTGAGAGTTGCTTTACTTGCTCCGCTGTCAACAATGGACCCGTAATCCAACTTTAAGCGGACAAGAGAACGATATAGTGAAAGGAGAGTTGTTTTTGAAATGACTTTAATGAGATCTAACGCCTTCAGGCACTTAGTCCTGAGTTGTTTAATATGGGCTTTAAAATTAAGATGTCTTTCAAAGATTAATCCAAGGAACTTTACTTCCTCAACAACTTTGATGGGATGATCATTTAAATTGTGTGCTTTGTGACATTTCGGGTTTGGCAAAAAGTGAAAACTTCGAAAACTTAAAACCATTTTGTAGAGACCACTCATGAATTCTATTCAATAATAATAATAATAATAATAATGCATATTTATAATGCACACTTATCCGTGTACTCGTACATGCTCAAGGCGCTACATAAAATAAGTGAAAGCTGGACAAGAAGTATACACAAATAAAGATGATTGTCCTGGGGTGACAAATGCAAAAGAAAAAGAACTACACAGTCATATATCAAAGTGCTTTCTGAACAGGAACGTCTGCAATATAGATTTGAAGCCATTGAAGCTGTCCACACACTTCATCGGCAAAGGGTTACATAGTGTAGGTATGACATGGGAAAAGGCTCCTTGGTCGAATTATGTAAGTTGATATTTTGAAACAGTCAACAGAAGCTGGTGTTAAAACCATAGATTGCAAGGTGGCTGATACAGGGGCACAAAATCAGAAAGATACTCAGGTGAAGAACCATGGGTGATTCTGTGTGCGATACAGAGGAGTTTATACTCAATTCTGGCACAACTATATGGGCACAGTTGCACCTGTCTCTCAATACTGTGCATGCCACGACACGAGATGCTAAGGTCATCAACAACGAGAGAACCATCAATATTGTTCTTGCGAACTTGTGACAAATTATTAATTTTGATGCCAAAAAGGGTAACAAACAGAATACTTCCCTGTGGGAGACCCTGTTCATGAAAGGTAAAGTTAGACAAGGTGGAGCTCACACGGACCTGAAACTGTCTGTCCTTAAGAAATTTCGAGATGAAGAGGGGTAAGCCTCCTCTAAGACCAAGAGTATAGAGATCTTTTAAAATACCATGTTTCCATGTTGTGTCATAAGCTTGTTCTAGATCGAAAAACACTGACACAACAAGGTCACCAGAGATAAAAGCATTCTTGATATATGATTCCAGCCGAACGAGATGATCAATGGTGCTTCTGTTTACCTGAATCCACCTTGGACATCAGTGATCATTTTGTTGGATTCCAAATAATATATTAAGCGATCATTGATCATCCGTTTAAGTGTTTTGCAAAGACAGCTAGTGCGAGAAATTGGTCGGTAATTGCACGGGTCTGAGGCATGCGGACCAGGTTTAGCAATTGGAACAATCGTAGCCTTGCGCCAAGAATCGGGGAATTTACCAGTGGTCCTTATCGTCAGTTCCCTTATTTTTAGTCGGTAGTATATTTGAATATGAAGCCATTAAGGTGCTTTAACATGATATCTAACCCGAGGGGGCTTCCTACCTGGCCGAAGAAGTGCCTTGAATGTTGACCTTTCCTCTGAAGGTGTAAGATTCTCACCATCTGATTGACATAGATCCAGGTTTTCCAAGACTTGGAAACGGTTTACATTTGGTGAAAACATTCTTCTTGATTGAGGTGATTTCTATTTCTGACTGGTGACTTTGAAGACAATCTGGATTTTGTAGATATCTTTGAAGAGTTTGCATTGGTCGTCGAAGAAGAATAAAGAACTAGGTCTGATGTATTTAACCACGTCACATTTGTTTGACCAGATACTGAACAAGTGTGTGTTTATTGATGTTTGTCGACTGCCGTTGCATAACTAAGTGCAGAAGGTTCAGATTGATGGTCCAGGGAGGAAGCATATTGGTTCCTTGCCTCAGGATATGTGATGTAGTTCCCATGCTTTAATTTTGTGATTGCTGCCTCTGTCTTGAATACAGGGCAGTCCGTTGTCGATGCCAAATGATGACCCTTACAATTGACACATTTGAGTTCAGACTGGCAATCTTCAAAACCATGGTCTGCTTCTCTACATCTCGGACAAATAGCTACATTGTGACATGAGGAATTCATGTGTCCATACGTTTGGCACTTGAAGCATCGCAGTGGATTGGGAATGTATACATCCACCGCGATGCTACAATACTCAGCTTTTATGATTTCAAGAGATCAGGAATGCCAAAAGTAAGAAGATTGTGTTTGTAGGAATCAGTTGGCCATCTCGTTTAGTCTCCAAACGTCTAACCGCTAGAACATGTTGGGAAGCCAACTACTTTTGAAGTTTATCGTCAGCGATCGATCTCTTAGAATATCCCGGACAGAGTTCAAGGTGCGGTGAACAGACTCACGAACAGGTACATTAGAAAATGGCTTTGCTTTAGGAGGTTAACGGCCTGCTGTCTCCTCAAACAACCAAATTGTTGGATCTAAACTGACTCCTCGGATCTTGTATGCCTTGTTTGATGAACTGCCTGTATCAGAATCCGAGTCGT
>JAUELE010227448.1:0-12346 GCA_031471655.1 Diodora aspera | reverse complement strand
ACCTAAACCAGCAAAACAGAATTAACTGTTGAGGCACGTGCGCTACTGCTCGCGTAAAGATTCAGGCATGTGACCGAACAATGGGAATTAAGGCCTTAGCACGTGCAAGTTGTTAGCTGACAAGTGCGGCACGTGTTTCACGGAGTTCCGGAATTTCATGGGCATTCTTCCCATGACATTATTTTTAACATGTGTGCCAAATATACAAATTTGGTTGCATCGGGTCAACTTGTGCATGCAATAAGAAAATAACAAGAAAATAACATGTTTTGACCGCCAGTATGTCACAAGTGGAGCCATTGCCACGCAAAGTTGCCAATTTTCCCGCAAGTGTTTTGCCGAAGCTTTGCACAGGTGTGAAGAGACTGGTTGGACATAAATGTCTGAAACTTCAAACAGTCAGCAAAATGGGATCACTACTTCTCTATTAAATATTCATTTTGTCGGCTTTTGATGGCACCTGAATCCCTTACAAGATTATTGCGCCGTTGCGCCGCCCGGCCAAATTAGGAAATGTGAGAGCGCCATCACAAAAGTAGTGCTATTACTTGAGCACGACACGGAACCCGTGAAACAGGCCCTTCGAGATTCGACCAGCTATTTACTCTGTAGACATGAACTGACCGTCGTCTAAATGTACCGACAGCTGTGAATAACTTATCAAAGATCGTTATATCTCGGCGTCATAAGGAAATATGCGCCGATACATTCCGCGTTAACGCGGCCATATTGACAGCTTAGCGTCGCCATCTTGTTATGAAAGCTCTTCACAGGACCATATAATAACGAGAGCTCGAAAATGTGAAAATAATATTTATATAACGTTGGAAGTAAGTGTTAACAAGCGGTGCGCAGACACGTTATCAGTACGATTTGTAAATAAAATTACGTAGTAGCCAATGTGAACTAGAATTTGCGAAATCCAAACATGGCGGTGATCCGTTGCCATGGTTTACTGGAGGGTGACAGGGCGTGCTGAAGGAGAGGCAGCCAAACGGGATTCGAACACATAATATTAAATAACACAATATAACCCATACCTGCTCGTTCTGATAAGCCGTGACAGCAATGAAGATCGTTTCCTCGAAAGCGTACGTGTTGAATGTGTTCCACCTCATCGTGAATATGTCATTTGCTTGGACAACGTGAATTCGTGTCTGATACTTGTGCATCGAATTCAAAATTATCTGAAATAGAAAATTCATGTATTAGTAAATATCGCAGAATCACAACTCAATTATGTTCTCCGGTGTAAGTGCTGCGCAATCTGTGACCAACTTACGACTTATTCGGGAAAATTCGATTGAAATCGCGCCTTACTTTAAAAAGCGTAGTATTTGACACTTTCCACGGAATACCAGATGAAGTGCCATCAATTTTTCATGAACATTTGTCATTTTTCATATGATCGGCCCAGATTGCTTATAATGAAATCATTTCATTGCCTCATCAAACCCGCTGCCTTGATTAAGTTCAAGGTTTCTCCCTTCTTCATTAAAAATTAAACATAACTGTATCGGGTCCGGAAAATTAAAAATTCGTAATTTTAACTTCCCGGCTAATACGATTACAAGCATGCTCAGAAGGCGTACATTTTCAATCAGCACAGATCGCCCTAAGACATTTCGCTGTCCGAATTTAAACTCTCGTGTTCCGATTGAGCGACGGTGAAAACTGCTCATCGCTAATTATGCATTCGTAAACTGTTTAATTGAAACTGAGCCTTTCTTGCCAAGCAAATGAGTGTCATTTTCTATTTTCTTTTCTCTTTTCATCATCCCCGCCCCTACTTGTATGGCCGTCTGGCCCCACGGGACACTGGGCCTGCCCCAGAGGATCAGATCGGTTTCGTGCAAGGTTGGAAATTCTCCGCTTCATTAGAAAGTCAAAACACAGACTGAAACGAGTCTCATTCCAGTATTTCAATAACGAATTAAAAACCAGAATCGGGTTAAACTTCTGTGGTTCACGTACACTCGGGTACATTGCAAAATTAACAATGGTCACAGACTCATGTTGAAAAATGGATGTAAAAAAATGAGCGCCTTTAAAGAAGTATTTTTTCAGAACAGCGCGAGAAGACAGAAACCAGTCCGGACACCATATTTAACCATTACGCCAAGACGGCGAAGACTGGTCATTCTTCACGGCTGCTCTCAAGGGACCGTCTCAAAACGCGATTTCTACATATTTTCATTACCAATGGCTTGACAGATAGCTCACTTCACTTCTGTTTTGACTGCTGAAAGTGAAAAGAGGGAAGATTTCGTGCAAAATCTAGGAATTCTCCCTTTCCAAGCCAAACCGAGACGCTTCGCACGAAATCGGCTAATTACAGGAGCGCTATTTCTTACGGTACTTTACGTGATTTTTGACACAACGTTCTGAGCCCCGGCGCGTTCGGTTAAAGATAGGTCCGTAGAGAGTACGGATACATGACCAAGAATAAATATGGCGGGCAGGACTCTCATTCATTCTGCATTTTGTCATCAATATAGTTTTTAGTATAATTACACATTCTGCAGTTCTATAGACTCGAACAGTGGTGCTTTTTGCCTCATGAACCTTTTTCGTTAATGTCAGAATGTTTCCCAATATTGTTTGACTCAATGATACATCACAAATAATGTGCATGCCATCTGTGGTTACTATAACCTGCACCTCTGAAAACGCTATCATTTGCTTGGGTTGGGGTATTTGGAGAACGTTTACGTTCAGTGGATAGACGATTTAGCTGAAGCTAAAGCCATGCGACGTGTTCGAAATGGGGTCAGTGGTCCAACAAAGAAGTGCACATTCTCCCTCAATTTGACGATTCCCGGGCTAGAACTTTCGGAAGTTTATGTGCTCATATTTTATACGGTCCGAATGTTTTGGACAACGCACGCGCACATACGCACAATCCTCAGGTTTTATTGATTGCAGAAACAATATCCACGAAAATAGGTGACACATGTAAAAACAGGTTGATATTTTACAAAGGAAATTGAAATTGAAAGAAATATAACTTACATGTCCGTTCTGATCCAGATTGTTGTTGGTGAGCTTGAGTTTATGGAAAGTACAGGGTTGTTTCATCCAATGGGAACCGGAAGCTGGTGAATCCGGGTGTATGTAGAGTCTTCCTGGCATGTGCGGTTCAGCCTTTCCGGTGACAACCCATTCCGAGTTGTGATACTTGTAACGACAGTCGTCCACCGGCACGATATCAATCAAGAGAATGTATTTAGCGTGGGGATCCAAACCTTCCAGTGTTGCTTTTATGGTTGGAAACATACGCCTGAAAAACGAACACAAATATTTCATTTACCATTTCGTTTTAGTGATGTAACTGTCATAATTATGGGGCTTGACGCGTATCACTGAGGCTAAAGAGGGCCCCAGAAAAAGGGCATTTTTTTTTAACCGATTGGACAGATTGATCCCAAATGGGCCCATCGGTTTGGGGGCCCTTCGTCATACCCTATTTTGGTATATTTGGGATCTGTCCTTTTTAGCTTTCAACTGGACCCAGAGGACCCGATGTTGGGACCCTTTTCCCCTTTTAAACTTGGGCCCTGTTTTCTGTTTAGCTGCAAATTGGGCCCAGCCAAACAACTCAAATTGGGCGCCACAGTCACTAAAAACCGGCCCTGCCCAGAGTTCCAAATCTTGTCGTACACGGCGACTAAAGTGGGATTCTTAGCTTTCACTCTTTTTTCTGTCGATCTCGTTTATGAACTATCTTCGGTGTGCATCTTGTACATCACGTTGCTGAAATACTGTCGTAAAGCATTATCCCAACTCCCCAATTATTGAATGAGTTAATGAATAATAATATAATAATAATGTTAACTTTCATCGTGTTGACATTCCACGAAATCTTATGTATACCTAAAATTGTAACATTATTTCCCCACCATTTAAAACTAATGTTATCTGTATGTAATCTAAATGTACGCGTTTATGCTTCTGAACACAATATGGTGAAATTAAAAATATACTGAAAGTATTGCACATGTTTCATACAAAAGCATTCTTGCATCGCATGAACAAAACATGTGCGCTGTATTCGAAATTGTATTATTTCCATGGTACGATAACTTCTAACATTTAAAATTTTCAATCAACTCCGATATTCATTGCAAGAGTGCAGGTCTCTGGGAAAAAAACGTGTTAATATTGCTTTCATAGTTACTGAAAATACTATTATACATGATGGGATATTTAGATTCAAACGGCGCTTAAATGACATGAAACTGACAACAGCTTGAGAACCAGGATGTAAAGAACCCATTCACGTCCTCGACAATATATCGAACAAAACATTGAATTAAATTTCGGGAATTATTATTTTATGCACATTTTGAAGTTTATATTTCCTCATTTTTTTTAATTCTTGTGCAGATTCGTTTTCTTTGGCTTACGAAAACCCGGAAATGCGAAGAGAAATATTGTTTTGCTTCCGGAAGCAGTTTGATCAAATTTAAATAACAGTAAACTCCAGCACCTGTTCACGTGTAACAGATGGATCGGGTGAGTTACGCGATCTCTTCCGTACGAACCACGGGCATCTGCCACATCCTTCAAACGACCCGGATATTTCATAAATGAAAGTCAAAGATCAAAATTTGCAAACAAGAAACAAAATCGGGTTCAAAACAAGAAATTTATAAGTTAATTCTAAATAAATAGCTACAGACTTCATAGAAAGCTTCACTTCAGTGAACAAAACTATTTACCGTTTTGGATGGTTGGTTCAAGCTAAATATCTATTTTACTTGTTATTAAAATTGATATTAAGTGTTCAGTTTTTAAACCAGTTTTAACGCCTTCGGGTATGAAAATTGTCAATATTTAGAAAAATAAAGCAATCGCATTACAACTTCATATAGAGATATAATGTTTTCCCGATTTAAAAAAAATAATATGAACAATATATATTTCCACATCTGGTGCGAAACGTACAGCAAATTAAATTCATGTTTATATTTCTAGTTTTACGAAACAATATGTCACGTGGTATGAAAGGTTTAATATGTTACCAATAAGCTTATAGGAAAAGTGCGTTTATAGCAGGCTAGCTTCTTTTCCCGAACTAACGGGCGCCGTATACTTTGGTTAATCTCTTGCACAACATTGCATTGATGTGGAAAGTCTCTAGCAGCGCCGCCGTGATAAATTATTGACATGTTTGATATCAAATCACAATCACCGTCGCCCTGCGCGTGCAGCGAGTGCCTGAAATTAATAACTAGCACGAGCGGCACGCGTAGCTCGGGCAGTGCGTGCAATTGTTGATGCCGAGGCATTCCTTTAAATACGACTTGGTTTTGCGAATATTTTCAATACAAACCGACATAACGCTCACATATGAACATAAAATAATAAATATTGTTGTTGAATATATTGGAAGGAATTTACATTAATGATATACTTGCATTTGGAATCTTGAATACAAGGAATTGTTTTAATACATAAATAAATAAATATAAATACAAAAGTTTTTTGCATAATAAAATGATATTTTTAATCATAACAATAACTCAAAATTGCATTTGCCGGGTACACATGCATATACATGTATATGCTTGAAACCCAAATGATGAAGATTAAAATTCAATATATTCGATAATTAAGAAAGAAATACCTTCCAGTTTTGGTGATGATCATTTCTGTGCCAATATTGTGAAATTTTGACCACAGATCTCGGTTATCCAGGTTGATTTTGATGTTTTTATCCATAGTGTCGGTCTGTCCCATGCCGGAGGTAAGCAGTCTCTTGGGGTCGGGGGTCGACAGATGGGGGTAGGCGCCGAACTGCTGGCTCTGGCCAACTGAAGAGGAGAGTACCGATTAGTTGTGGAGAAACAATTGAAAAATAATAACTTAAAATAACCACTTTGGGATAAGCCGTTCTGAAGCGTAGACACTGTTTGGGGCTCAGCCCCGTTCGGTACGAAATTTAAAGGGGGACATTTATTAAAACAAAGAAAGGGGAAATATTTTTTAAAAAAGCGTTGAAATTATTAATAAAAATTGTAAAATGACGAAATTATGAAATTTAAAATATCTTAAATTAAACACTCGCCAGCACAACGTTTTACTCTTTATTTACATTTGTTAGTTACATTCAAATAAACTGACGATCAAAAGTATATTAGTTTTTTAGAAGGATAAAAAAGGCAAAACACCTTTTAAGCATTTAAGGATAATAACGCGATTATTTCTTAACAGGATCGTTCTCAAACAGTATTAGAGGAAAATTGTTTGTTAAAACAAATGTTAGGTATACTTTCTTTTGATCTTATGATTTGCTAATAACATTTAAATATTTAAAATATTTGTTAATAACATTTCAATATTTGTCCAGATATTTTAGTCTGCTATCCTTACCTGCCATTAAGGAGTCGTGTGCGGGATGCATGGGGAAGCCGAAGAAGGAAGCTTGAGGGGTGGGCATCAGCCCGTGGGATAGGGGGAACGCACGTGCTCGCTGGGACATAAGTTCGTCCTCATACATGTTTCCAGACGACGTTGGATATTTCTGGAAAAGAAAAATATATAAATTATTTATCGGATTACGAATTCAGTGCACACATGCACTGTAATAAATATATAAATGATTACAGGAACTACATAACGAATTCAGTGCACACATGTATTATCTTACGCTAAGCAGATGTTTGTACGAAATTACCCGACCAGTGGTTTCCAAACCCATGATCGAGACCCAGCGTCAAAGTATGCTCCGGAGGGTCGCGGGTTGGTTTATAATAATAATAATAATAATTTCAAAAAACCACGGACTTATGTTTACTGCTTGAGGGTTGCCAGGCCAAACTAAATTCCATGTTCAGTGTCGCGGGTCAAGAAAACCGTTGTAAGTGTTCTAGCGAAAAACAAACTTGTGTTTGAAAATAACAAGATGAAAATGTTAATTTATACTACATAACAGTATCAAAATTCTGGATTAAAGATGATACAAAATGTTCACATCTATAGACTGTAACATCACATCTAAAGGCGTTATTTGGTATCAAAATGTTATAGTTACCCATTTCCTCTCTGTCAAGCCAAATCTTTCAGTCTAAAATAAAAATTGGAAAATCTTGGATAGTTTTCGTATTGTACTTGCAATGCTGTTTATTTTAAATGAAGGATCTGCCCATACCAGCCTTCTATTTAATTGGGGACGAAGACGGTCCGCTTTGGCCGTGATGTAATTTAGATTAACTATCTGTTTAAGTAACAGAAGAATTTTACTAATACTCAGATGGGATTAGTTAACTCTTGGAGCTTGTGTTTATGCAACTGACAACACACGACTCATCTCTTTAAACTGTTGAGCGTGTTTGTGTTTGTACAACCATGTATTGGGCGCCCCTCCCAACGAAAAAAGGACCCGTTATATATAATATTGGTGTATATCGGCAATAGAATAATTCATTTAAAATTCAAAACTCAAGAGCGTAAAATCGTTTATAAATTTAATAAAGAATTTGAGGAAATGTTAACCCTGTGTATAAAACGCACAATCAGAGAAAAATAATGTATTGATATAATTGAAATTATAAAAATTCAATTTAAAATGGTAAAATAGTTACAAACAATTTGCAAAATACGTATTTCTGTTTTGGAGATTTATGTAAATGAACATTTCTTTTTTTGAAAAGCATGTCTTCTCTAATTTCGTTTAAACTGCAACCTACATTTTGCAATCGACACCCTCAGGGATGAATTAACACTGCGTTGTCAATTTCAAAACGCGTGTATATAACAGGCGCATGTTTACAAACATCTGTCATCGGTTGAGGTGCGTTAAACGAGAAAAAGCTAAGCATGGTACATTTCACGTCTTTCAATTTTCCCGATCAACCGTGCCACCCGTTTCTACTGTCAATCATTTAGACACCACCAATGAAATTCAAGACAATATTTGGGTACGTGTTACGGCACATTCGAATCAACGATTTCAATTAATTCTAGATTGAAATTTTTCACATTTGTAAAAAATATCAGATGTTATGTTTAAACAAACATATAACTTGCACTAAATCAACATTTGCTGAAGAGTTTGAGAATAATCTAAAATAAACCTTTAAAAAAGTTTAATCGTGAAAACAGAAATATTGTCATGTGTCAGAAATGAAATAAAATAATGATTTAAAGATAAGTTTAAAAAAAATACTCACACAAGTGTTATGCGGTAACTGGCACAAAAGATCCATGATAGAACGATTCGAGACACAAAATTTGAGGAAAATGTCACTAGTAAAAACAGGAATATACGTAATAAATCCACTCGGAGTCAGAAAGCACTGAGTTTGATATGCGCTTCTTGTGCAACATTCACATGTTCTACCTTGTCGAGAATCCGCACGCGATTTTGTTGGTATTCGCTGGTTAGGCCCCGCCCACTTATCATCCACGTCGGTTGGCGATGGAGTCCAAGCCCCGCCCATTCACGACCGCCAGGCGCCGCCGTTTCGGAGATGAAATTGTTAAAACAACCGTTTCAAACAATAGATAGACCGGGCACGTGATAGAAGCTGTTCAGAAGCTCTCACAGCAATCTATTGTTCCGTCGCCCAACTGTAGCAGGTTTTTTCTAAAGGGTTAGGGATGTCACGAATTAACAGGGCAAAGAGTCAATTAGTTAAGACGAGGCGCAAATATTATCTCCATTCACTTTAGAGACATACAGTTTGTTTATTCGTCCGACGATCAGGTCAAAAGACTGAAAGTTCATTAAACAGGGAGACTTCATTTTTAACGTCAACAAAATCAGGATTGTTTGGAAACTTTACCGACGAACGTCTACGATAACCCAAACAAATCTAATTTACTTGTACACTTTAACATGACACTTTGAAAATAAAATAATTGTTTTACAATATGTTGACATGTATTACAAGCAAATTAGTACACGTTTATGAGGAAGATTAGTGTTTTAATGATTACCTCATTTTACAAACTATAATTATAGCAAGGACACTTCAGGTTATATTTTATGTACGTTTATAATAATAATTTATTTAATGTTTGCATCATATAAGATAAAAGGAAAATATAAATCTTATGTAGCAGACTTTAAGGAAACGCTAAACGATCTTAAGAAATTTGATACCAATCCAATGCCGTCTCAAAAAAAGTAATTTCTGAAGAAAAAAAATTAAATCAGTACCACAATGTGTATTAAAGTGACAACCATATGTCCGTTGAAACATTTAAATTCCGGAACAAATCCGCCACTAAAATCCGCCCTATAAAGAAGAAATTAAAAGATGAAGCATCCCGTAAAACGTTGACATGCAAAGTTTCCACATTGAAAATAAAACGTTTAAGAGGAAACTACAAACAAGGTCAACATCCCTTGATAAAGTATGGGTAAAATCCGATACGTAGATCTTGTAGGTATGTGGGTTTATGTGTCCACCACAGGTGTGAAAGATACGACATTTGTCTTGTGAAAAAACCGGACCGTGCCGACTACAATTACAGCCACCATATTACATTTCACAAACGAGTTGTAAATTTTGTCAGATTCGCCGTGGGTGGCTTACAGCATTTAACTACTGGACTGTCCATTTCATTTCATGTCATTTTTATTTTTTTTTATTTTCTTTTCTTTTCTTTTCTTTTCTTTTCTTTTCTTTTCTTTTCTTTTCTTTTCTTTTCTTTTCTTCTTTTTCTTTTCTTTTCTTTTTTTTCTTTCTTTTTCTTTCTTTTCTTTTCTTTTCTTTTCTTTTTTGTATGTATGTATGTAAGTATGCATACTGACGTCCAAAAGAAAGTATAACAAATGATTTCAATTATTTTCCCTTAGTTCTTTATGCCATAGTTTATCAAAAGGATGCTTGGTTTCGGTATGTATGTATGTATACACGAATGCATGAATCAATCAATCAGTCAGTATTCTATTCTATTCTATTCTATTCTATTCTATTCTATTCTATTCTATTCTATTCTATTCTATTCTGTTCTGTTCACACGACAAGTGCTTCCGCAAGTGGAATACCACATAACTAATAAACCACCAATGTCAATAATTCTGGAGACTGTGGCTACAGAGCGAGCAGTTAAACCAACACAAAGAGAGCGAGTTGGCTATGATATTTGATGCCCATGTAACACATTACAACATCTCATTGTAACAGGTTACAGATGAAACAGGTCAGTTCCCGGATGTACACAGAGAACAGGGTTATTGGACTGAAATGATCTATTCAATGAATCTGTGGCAACTAATCTGTTGTTTTAATAACATCTTTAGCTTATTGCAAAGCTGCTACATTTGTGCTACATTAAAGTAATATATGATCAGTACATTGCTACATTGTCAACATATACATCACTGTACTTCACATGTTTGTTATATTGTATAGAGCAAAATGTGCAATTAGCGTATTGCTACATGTTATGTACTTTATATATACTAGTATATATATATACTTTAAAGACATTTGAATTCAATGTATTATTACACTAGTACTCTTACTATAGAGACGTGTTTGATCAAAATGTTGTTACATATTTACTATATAAATGTATTTTAGGTTGGTATGTCGCAACATTTTACTTTAAAGATAAATGGGTGATCAATAAATTGTTACACTTTTACTACACAGAAATATCTGTGATCAATGTGTTGCAATATTTTACTCTATAGATGTATGTGTGATAAATAAATTGTTACATTTTTACTACATAGATATATGTGATCCATATATTGCGACATTTTACTATAGACATATACATGAATGTGTGATCCATGTATTGCAACATTTTACTATAGACATATACATGTATGTGTGATCCATGCATTGCAACATTTTACTATAGACATATACATGTATGTATGATCCATGTATTGCAACATTTTACTATAGACATATACATGTATGTGTGATCCATGTATTGCAACATTTTACTATAGACATATACATGTATGTGTGATCCACGCATTGTAACATTTATTTCTATATCGACATGTATGATGACTGTATTGCTACATATTTTCTAAAGACATATTTGTCGTCAAGAAATTGCCAAAATTGATACAACTTTACTTATAGACAAGTTGTTACTACAACTGCTACACGTTTACTGTCTACACATGTGAATAACTTAGTCTAAATTTCTTCTTCGACTAGTAAACTTTTACTATACGTAAACCTGTTGAATCCCCACAACTGTTTCTCCTATATATAATAACATGTTATAAACTGCTACACTTTATCTACACAGGACAATGTACTTCTACAACTGCTACCATTTTTTACATTGGCACGTGCATTTCTACAACTGTCCCCCATTTTTACATTGGCACGTGCATTTCTACAACTGATACATTTTGTATACATTGGCAAGTGTATTTTTACAACTGCTACACGTTTTCTACATTGACAAGTGTATTTCAACAACTGCTACACGTTTTCTACATGGACAAGTGTATTTCTACAATTGTTCCACTTTTTCTACATTGGCAAGTGTATTTCAAAAACTGCTACACTTCTTGTCTGCATCGGATATTCTACCACAGTATGTATACATGCACGTTTACTGTAGACTAACTAATTCTCATCTGTCATATTCTGGCACAGATGAGGTTGACAATCCGCAGAATTTCTGCTGAATTACATGTACATTCGTGTAAGTACTTTTAAGCTCGTTTCTGCCTTGTCGATATCTACAACATCGGCGACGATCACTCAAATGGTTGTCCGTCTCGTTGATGTCACTCCGTCACAACCACCGTCTGAGTTGTCAAGTCCTGTGACACAGACTCTGTGGAAAGTGACTGAACGACTGACGACCTAGTCAGCATCATTGAAAACGACGCCTGGTGTAATCCACTTGTAGCTGCAAACATCCACTGCATACCAGCATGTTTTTGTTGCATATAATTATAACGCCAATAAATTATTTTTATTATTATTTTATGACGAAATAATATGAATTAGCTCAACAATGATTTGTACTACAATTTGCTAACTGGTCACGTGATAAGCAAGTCAATCTTTCCATATAGAAGTATTATGTTGGTAGAAGTGATAACAAGCATTGTGTAGTAGGAAGAAGTATTTTTTCTTGAGTAATTACTCATAAAACATGAGCAGTTGGGTATAACATATAAAATGCTAAAAAGGTTCAGCAGAAATGTAATTTGACTATAAAATGTTCTGCTTTATCTAGACGATTTAATACATTGTAACGTCACATGGAATTGTGATGTTTTTTTGACAGACAGACAGACAGACTTTATTTCGTATATAAGGCGATGAGGTCCAGAGTACACTTCTTTTCCTGTAGACTCTCCTATGTATCGTGGAGCGCCTTGTACATTTTCCAACATTCAATTTCT
>JAUELE010227447.1:0-21264 GCA_031471655.1 Diodora aspera | reverse complement strand
GTGCCTCTTGCACATCACATTGCGCTATGGCTGAAATATTGCCCCCTGCAATGTAAAAATCCAGTTCACTCACTCACACTCTCTATGAATAGCGTATTGAATAGACTGGTGAATGTATAAGAGAGGATTCTATGAATAAAGCGTTAAGCAGACTGGTGAATAGATAAGTGTGGATATCTATGAATAGCATATTGAATAGACTGGTGAATAGATAAGTGAGGATAACTATGAATAACGCGTTGAACAAACTGGTGAATAATGAGTAACTTATTGAATTGACGTGTGAATAGATAAGTGAGGCTATCTATGAATAGCGTATTGTATAGACTGGTGAATGTATAAGAGAGGATTCTATGAATAACGCGTTGAACATACTGGTGAACAGTTCAATAAGGATCTCTTTGGATAGTGCGTTGAACAGATTGGTGAACAGATAAGTGATGCTATCTTTGAGTAACGATTTGGACAGACTGGTGAATAGATAAGTGAACGTCCCAATGAACAGCAAATTGAACGGACTGGTGAATGGATAAGTGAACATCCAAAGTAACTGGTGAAGTGTATGAAGCTATCAGCAAGATGAAGGCAATATAATGATAATTATTTATCCCAATAAAGAATTTGATGTGAATTATTAACCGGGTGAAAATATCTGCCAATTTGATGCCAAGCGAGGGTTGTTTGTTTTGGTTCATACTGACACACATATGGAGAAACAGACAGCCGAAAGGATAGAAAGATTGCGGAAGAGCGACAGCATGATTCCATGCAATATCCTCAGTCGTGTAAATATAGAAAAATGCAAAATTTAATAATGACTGCTCCCTTGCATCGTGAACGTACATGAGCCAACTTTGAGTAAAGACACTTCTTCGTTACATCAAAGTCTGTTCGTTTGTAGTTGTGTTTTCCAATTTGTTAAAAGTAACCTCGATAAATATTGACTATCAAGAGGACCAACTTTCTTTATGATATTATCAAGATGTATTTTTCTGGCATAATATTTGTTTTATTGTGAACAACTTCAGGCCGGAGTAAAAACTTATAACTTGACTTGGACTATTCGTAAGATTAACAACAAACCTGTTTTCTATGTTAGTCGTCACTGATTACATTAGGTATTCTCATGGGACCACCTTTATGTGTAGCTTTGCGGGAAATAGTCCGATGTATTAACTTGCAATCTTTTAACTTCTTGTATTTATGTTCTATACTTTAGTTATGTTTCCTGCTCTGGTCAGGACTCTTGGATTTTGGCTTGAGAGCATGTGTTGTTATTTAACTGTCTCTGTGTAAATAAACTATCATTTTAGAGGCGGTTCCTCTGTTTCCCCTATATGACGCAGCATCAAAATATAACCACTTCCGTTTGATATCACAAAAACAACAAACGACACAAAAGAACGTCAAACTTCAACGACAGACATAAAATACACAATGTTCAAACACAAGCGAATCAACCCTTGATTGCTCGTTCTTTTGATTCGTGCAAAAACCAAACACGACCAACAAAGCCTAGCCAATGGCTTGTTTGCCTAAAGAGTGTAGCCATGCTTTTGGGAGACAATTTACAACCAGAAGTCAACCGCCGTCTTCACCTTCGTCAGCGACGGGCCCCAACCGGCTTGACAAGTTAGGTAAAAACTTAACAAGACTTGAACGGCGCCAAACCAAAGATCTGGATGTCTTTGAACTTCTGACGGAATGGAGAACATAGCGTCGCCTCGGTACCGAGGAAATAGCTGTATACTTTGATGTCCCGGGACCAAAATTGTCAAGGATGAGTGAAGGCTCTATTATATTTTGATACCACCCCCACCATTGAGAACCATCTCAAGTATGCCTCGCATCTTGAGCATCTGTGTAATTGGGACGCAAAGAGCGAAAAAAACGATATTGTTTCATCTTATAGTTTTTGATGCTAGAAATTGGAATGGCTGACGTATCTAAGATGGAGATGAAACATTCCTCTTCATACACAAAACATCACTGTCTTTACAGCAAAATATTTTCATATTGCGCCCGACTTTTATGCTCTTTTTCATATTTCGTAATGAATTATTTTGTCACGCGTGTTTTATGAAGTAAAAAGAAATTTCATGAGTTTTAAAATTTGTTAAATAACTTTCGGATATCTCACATTAATACATTTAATTCAAACTGAGGGTTATATGTGATGTCGATACTAGAAGTTTGTTTTCATTGCACTTCTTTCCAAACAAACGGTTTTCTTTTAAACACAAGCTTTTATTTTTTTGGGATGTATCGATACAATTTTCTTTGTTGGTGCTGAACTTATTCATCGGCTCGTTTATGCGGCTGGCAAAGGAATCATTGTTTCGGACAGTAAGGGAGATCACTCTATTTTCAATCGAGTCCCATGGGACCGGAACGCGGCCATTTTGAAGTCATAAATCAAAGATGAACTCATTCCATGTCAAATGCGCCGTTTTATCTCTAAACTATCATTCCTCAAATAACTGTATAAAGAGGACTCGCAATTAGATCTAATTTGCATTACAGGCTTATCGAGATATGACGTTTATCACTTTTCATAAATCTGAAGAGTAACTGATGTGGCCTCGACAACGTTAAACAACAGCGATATAAATCTCCATCTGGGATACATTGTCCACGCCCGACATCGTTGTACAAGAACTCCTCGAACTTGTCAATACGCCATACAAAAGAATATGACCCATTGTGCATAATACAAAAATAATGTTTTAGTCACCAGTTCGCCAATGTCCATTTATTGAGTGTTGAAGGTGCTCAAAATAATACAATGAATTCTAAAGCGCCGACAATGAAACATCTTCAAAGCCGACTAACACTAACAACATTTTCCCATATGTCCATTTGCTCCATTACCCTTTGATATAACGTGTAGGGATTGTGCATGTTTTAACAAGAGACAAACCAAGTCGGTGACAACTAAAATCAACAGTATAGCCATAGTGCTTGAAGCTCACTTTGTACAATTAGATTTTGGAATATACATTTATGAAAGAAAAGTTTAAAGTGTCACACCGCTTCAAATCTTGATTGAACAAAAACGACTAGTTAATATAAACGGTAGAGAACATTGCCGGGATGTTTGAAACCATTCAAGATTGACTGACGTTTATGATTTACTTTATCATTATTAACTTCGATTTGATAAGAATACGGTTTCACTATTTGCTTTCACCTGTAGTGCAAATCAAACTGGGGGAAACCTTCGGCGAAGAAATAAGTGTTCTACTGATACATGTATATATAAAAATGGTCAATATCTTATGAAACATATAAATGTGACCAAAGCAGTGAGAAGTTGCTACTGTGGCAAGTATATGTATGTGCCCTCAAAGCAGTGAATTGCACACATGATTTCATGTGAAACATTTCCATAGTATACTTTGGAAATGTTTTATAAAACAAAACCGGCAAACACACACATGCTTGTCTTTAAGCGTCCTTTAGAAACTGACTATTGTGAAGCAAAATCAATTATAAGTGATATTCTAGATATTTTGTTTCGGATTCACACACATTAAATATAATTGATGTGTGAAAATATAATTAATGTGTGAAATGTTATAAATGTATTACGTACGTTGAGGTTAGGAAGGTAATGTTCGACACTTAATAATATTTGTAATTACACAAACGAAAAGTTTACATTTAATATTATCCAATTTCCGTAACGAAAGTTGCATATTCATTCCTTTCGTGAAGAAGGTGTCACCCTTTGAAAGAAGAACATCACCAGGACAAAGACTTATAAACTTGACAAATCACCAAATCTTAGCGCAGATATACTCAGATACATTTTCAAAATACAATTAAAACATTTCTTCTTTTTTTTCTGTGTAGTTTCTTATGTTGCTAACAGAACTGAAAAAAAACGCGCATTATTCGATATCATCCCATCTAAACTGTTTAGTTACGTGTACATTGCCGAACAGATGTTTTCGACAAAGAAGCGAGAACGGAATTTGATGTGACAAAAACACTTCAAATCTTATTAAACACTTTTCACAATATTTCCCGTGTTGGTCATTATTTCATCTGGAGATTCTACAAGTCTCTACTACCCTTGTTTCAGGGGGAGGGAATATAATGTACAAAATAATATTCATGACATAAAATAAACACAAACTGTAAACAGAATTTCAATATAATAATATAATTTAATAGTTAGAGGAAAGTTTCTTTATTTGAACAATTTCAACAATGTTCTATGGAGTAATGAAGAAGTGTCACAGAATGGCGATTTACTTCTGTTACTCACACTGAAAGGCTATTACTTGAAACGTTATGCATAGAGGGCGGGGAGGTTCAATCTTGTATTTGCCTCTAACAATATCTAGTTACCAAGCTCATTTCAAGTTAATAAAATCGCCGCTCTCCGGCATCTGTTTCCGAAATTGTGAGATCTATTTGTGGTTAATTAAAATTGCTTTG
The DNA here is from genome assembly GCA_031471655.1 of Diodora aspera. Taxonomy (NCBI): domain Eukaryota; kingdom Metazoa; phylum Mollusca; class Gastropoda; order Lepetellida; family Fissurellidae; genus Diodora; species Diodora aspera. The sequence goes on along the minus strand of JAUELE010227447.1, from coordinate 16,818 downwards.
AAACCTTGATTGTGACTGCAATGTCACCAGAATTGTTTTATTCGGTCATGGTCCGGCTTTAATGTTAAAAGTTCTATTACGCATTTTATTGTTGTCTTGTATTTTCATAAATATGAATGAGTTTTTCTACATTTAACCTGAAACATGTAAACTATTATTATAGAAAACATGATATACTTTATAACCAAGAATTATATATAAATATATACCATGAATTTTAAAATATTTCGTTTGTAAATATGCTTTAAATATCAAGTAGATCGTTAAGGGTTAATAGTGTCTCTGTGATATGTTATGTTTAATGAAATGATTATCAGTGAGTGTCGCATCTCCTTACAAGTATTAGGTTTTGTTATATGGATGAACTGTAACATATTTGGTACAGATGATGAACAAATATAAGCATTGTAGGTGTAAGTTATTTAAGACGTGGAACATGTAAATGAATTAAGGCTGAAACATCTTTCATACGTAGGTTGACATAGGTGTCAGAACGGGATTAAAGTCAAAAGTAGATTCATCAATGTACTTTTGAAGAATGTTTTGTTAAAAAGTAGTTAAGCCCTGAAGACTTACCTTCAAATGTCGGTTCGCTTCCAAGATTCATTTTGTCGTCTTTGAATTTGTCGTGATGAAAGGGCGGCATATTATCTTCTTGAAGAGTGACGCAATCAACAGAAGACGGACCAACACGCGCGTCTTCAAGTGCCACTGTCTGCGACTGATGCAGCAACGTCCCCTGGTCTTCACGGGCGTTGCGGTTCAATACGGAAAAGTGGTGCAAGCTTCCTTCCATTTCTAAAGACTGCAAAGACAGAGAATTAGGCGTTTGATTAAATAACGAGTGGCGGTAATTAATGACTTAGGCCCGGGAGTCTATCTTAGGTAAACGGATCTTAGACGGAATTCCAAGAAATTCCTACCGGACTTATCAGTATATCAATCGACTATGGAGAGACTAAGGTAAAACTCTCTCAAAGACGTCCGATCATTTCAGATTTCCCTTAATTCCAGAATGCTCCGAGAAGTGTTATAAAAGCATTAACGTACAAATTCTGGGTTTGAGGGAATCAGAAACGCAAAGGAAGAAGCTGATATGAAAAGTCGAGTCTTGCCGGCCGTATTAATTGGTACTGTCAACGGCCAAGCGATAGGGGAACGATCCGTTCGTAATAAGCGGATGACACCGATTTTCCAGGGTTAATCAAAAGCCTACCGAATCGTGAAATTTTGCAAATAGAGCGCAGATTGATCTAAACACCGCCGGATCGGCAACGCTCACTTTGGGTTATAATAAAGTTGATTCCTCATCCAAAGCCCGCTCGACTAAATATTCTATTTCATCGGTTATAGCATATCGCTGAAATGAATCATATTGCGTTTGGTCGACATTTGACTCTTCCAAATAAAACGGGGTCCGCCGAGACGGATATTATCATAGAAATAAGAATCTATGGATCGGTGCCTGGCCATTGTACGCAGCGCGAGTCGTAGAGAAACTTCAACCGCGGCTAATGACTGTAATTTGTGTGGCAGTATATCTTTATTGAATCTCCGAGCTGTCATAGACTACTGATGATGATGCTGCCCGATATGAATACACTGTTACGAGATAAGACGGATCTTCTTGGCTTTTCTTGTAAACGAAAGTAGATTTTCTGTTTAAAAAATACGAAGCTAAAACACAAAATAGGATCGCAAATGCATTCTTGTATTTTAAAGTGGTACACCAATGCTACAACATTTTGGTTTTGAATAACACCAAACTACATAAAAATGAAAATGAAATATGAGAGGTCACAGTATTAAAATCAAATTTCATACCTATTGTTTCAAATTTGTAATTTTCCTTAACCAAGCAATATTTTGAAAAGGATTTTTGGAAGAGGAACGAAAAAACATGTATCAAATATCCACGCCAGCACCTCGTTGTTGTCGTCGTTGTTCCTGGAAAGAGCGATGGAAGGATTACCGACACTGGTAGCCCTTCATCCACAGTCTCATTTTACGATCATTTGCCAAATTTACTCCCCAAACCAAACTTCGGTAACTCAATTTTCTTCCTCACTACAAACCTGACCCCTAAAATTTTAAGGCCGGCTCTCGGAGACGTTGCAAAGATGTAAATTTCATATGAGAGCCTCTCGGATTAAGTTGTACATAAATCAGTGGCCCCATTTATCACCGTTTGCCTCGCGACACTCATTAAATAGCCATTGAAGTCCTATTTAGATGAAAATTAGTCGTGCCTTTCTTCTCGGAATACACATTTGCGCGCCTGAGTCGTTAAGAAAATGGCGGACGAAAATGCACAAGAAGCGCTCGATTTTATGTTCTTGCTGAAGTTACAAAATGAAAAGTCTCGTGTAATTCTTCCTTCCACTCTCTTTAAAGTCTGTTCCTCTTTCATTATGTCTGAATAGACCGTGTCCATTACCTCAACAACGTCTTCTTGTAATTTGAACTAAAGTGGAATGGTAGGGCGTCAATAACCGAACGTTGGTTAATGTATCACCACTTCGGCAGAGGAAAATACTGGCGTTTTGAGAACATTTCTAGACAGATAAATTGCGAGAAGAATTGTGAGTTTCTTTCTTTACGGAAATAACTTCAAACATAATTACACCGTTGGAAATGAGGGTAAACATTCCAGACCTATCTCATGTAACTACCTGACATTGTGTTGGTTAGACATTTTGAAAGCACTATTATTTGACATAGTAAATATTAATTACATATATGCACATTATTAGAGACGTATTGTAAAGTATTATTGTGCTTCTAAATAATTGTGGAGATATTGTTTATAGATTCCTAATCAAAACGACTTCGTATTAAAACAATGACGCATACATTTAATCGTTTGTTTTGCTTTCAGATATACATTCCCTGACCCGGACAGTTTTACTTCTGATAATAGTTAAAACCTGTAAACGTATGAAGTCACTGTCTTCTTCGAGGACTGACAACAGCATCCATAACGCATTCTGACGGCAAAGACTATTTAGGGTTTACTGTTCATCTATACAAAGACGCGTCTTTCAGAATTACTGCTTTCACTGCTGCACTGGTAACTTGTTCTTCTTTCCTTACTTTTATATGTGCGCTGTGATCATACATTACGCACCAAATCAAGTGCATGGAACTGTTTTCTTTCAAAGATATTATACTTACTCTAAATAAGCAATGTAATAAAAGCTTCATAAGACTTTAGTTGCACCCATGTACAGTATATCCAAACAGGACAGGGCTGTCTACATAAGACTGAACACACGTTAGCGCGGATGCAGTTCTAGTTTTTGGCGAATTACAACTAAAAACAATTATAATGTTACCTCTTATGGTCGATTAATTAGAATTAATTCCGCGTTTTTGCACGAGCAAATATCTAATTTGTGTAGAGGCACCATTACACACAGAGAAAATGTACACTCATGAACTAGCGATATCGTCTATTGGATTTTCAGAACTGAATTCTTAATACCATACAATACACAATTACGTCAGAAGCAAATCTAGTAGATATGTGCGCCTGAAATCTACTTTATTACATGAAGGAATATAGGGTTCATATTTGCAATACGAGCGATGACAACATTCACTGCAGTGTACATATATAGAACAGTAAATTAGCACATGTAATATGAAGCAGGCAACATCAGCGCCCGAGTCTATTCAACATTAAAATCCGGCAATGAAAATAGATGCAATGTATATATCATTTAAAATAGCATATTTGACGTGAAAGAAATTAGCACATTTCATAGTATGTATACATAATCAGTGCCTGAGCATATTCAACATAAAAAGGCATAGCAGATTAACGCACTTACTCAATTCATACTCGTGTATTCATGATAAACACTTAAACATATGCATTCATGATAAACACTTAACATATACATTTTCTCGTGGCTCTCCTTCCAGCAAAGTAGCATAAAACATGCTATAGATGCATGGCTGGAAGCTGTAGAAGCACACACAGGGAACCTACTCACTGTTGTTATGGATGTACACCCAACAAACTCACCACGAAACAAGTCTGATCATCAAGGATGAAGCGTTATAAATGTCATAAAGTGTCATAAATGTAAACAACCATCTAGTTATGTTAATACAGTAAGATAATGTTAAAACTGGATGCGTGCTCCCGAACCCTAAAAAGGTCTGGTGCTATCTGTGTGAAATAAATGACGTAAACTGTAAACTATACATTGTAAAAGCGTTTGCCTCATTAAATATTTCCGTAGTTTCTTAGTCCCGGCAGATACAGACGGATTTATGTTCCACTTTCAAAAAGCCAGCCTCATTCCGTGTCTTCCGGGTTTACCATGGAATGTTTCGTCGATTTCCGAATGCTTTCCGAATATGAGCCGAATGGATTTACTTGCAAGTGAAACATTTCCGAAAGTTTACGAATATGCTCAGGATTCTATCGAAATGTTCTGAATGCACTATGCTTCTATTTTATGACAAGGGGTTCTCAAAATAAATGACTATTCAATAGGCTGTAAAACCGACACTCATGCTATATCTGTTGCGTATTATTCGTGGTATGCACATTTTATATATATTTATCGTTCCATGCGTTGCTTTATTTTGAAAAGAAAACACGGAGTTTGACCACGTATCTAAATGACTGTAAAATGGGCAAGCACATTAACGTACACCCTAACATCGGATGTTTAGGTAGCAATATGTATCGATAACCAAGAAATACACAAAATGATGCTTGTACAATCTGAAGATACATACAATAGATTTGTAAAGACGGCTCGTTGATTCAAAACAGACAATATGAAAGTTAAGACGAAGATAACAGAGGCAAGGTGTTTATTTTAAAACGCTGAACACATTTAATATTCCAAATATTAACTTGAATTATCTTTGTAAACGATAGCCATTACACACAACGAGGAACCCACCCTGTAAAATGCTGCGAATACTATGAAACACGTTTACATTTATGGTGGGTTACAAGGTAAGTTTACTTTGCTTTATGGAAAACAGATTTGAAATAACGAGATATTCTGTTAAAGGGGTCGCTCCTGTACAGGAGATACACATTCAATAACAATTAAAGATTGTTGGAACTTTGTGGATGTTTGGCAAGCTTGACCTCTTCAGACTGACCAGTAGATATCACCATACTCAAGTCCAAAAGAAACTATATCAAATTTCAGAGTTGGCTGAAGAAAAACAAACAAATGTTTGCCATTTTCAGAGATATTAAAAGAGTGGTGTTTCAGTAGAATGCCAGCCAAATGAAACTCTACGCAATTAAGAATATGTTTGATGAATAATGACACTACAAAAGGAATTGGTAGAGTTTGTAATCAATGTTCTCTGTATCGTTTCTTTGGCACATTAGTATACATGTACAACGAGCGATTTATGCGAAAGTCGTCATGACAACGGATATAAAACAAACGGTAGCCTACAATGCTCCCACGCACAAAAAGGTAATGCCTTACTCAGAGTAAAATAACAGACTAAATCCCATACCGGTACCGGTGATGTTCAGGTCCACAGAAAAACGCTTTGCTTTAAAGAAAAAATAATTGCTCTTTTATTTATAAAGACATATGATTTATCTGAATAAGGTATTAAAGATTTTTGATTTCTATTCCATTTCAATATTGATCTGCTAGTGTCCTTAATGTAGAATCCCCAGTCAGTGCTTCCTGACTGTTCCTTATGCATCTATAGCAGCACCGGAAGCCTCCTTATCTTTTGTCAAGCAATACCAGACGATGGCGCCTTTCTGCTACTGATTGCATGTTCCTTCTCTCATCATAACTGCTCAAACCTGGCTTGGATACAAGTAAAATAAAGCCACCTACTAAAACTAATTATAAAACGTTCAATAAACGTAACGAATATTCAATGTTAATATCACAATCATATATAAATTTTAGAGTGAACAATAATTCACACAACACTGTCTTTTGAATTTATATATGTCTGAATAAGAGTTACAAAGCTAGCAAATGTAAAATGTAGCAGATATTTTCTGTCTTTGACCATGAACGTTGCATGTTAATACATGTATCACTGCTTGATAAAAACAAGAGTTGTTTAAGTATTATTTTAATATACATTTTTAAATGCCTAAAATCAAACGAAATGTTTTTCTATACACTTTCCAGATTACATAACATTCGTGAATGAGTTAGGAGTGCTAAAATGATTATTGGACAGAATGACACTCACAATTTGGGCTAATGTTTATTGTATAAAGGTTTGAAAACTGAAACATTTCCGACACGGCCACTGTAATGGAATATGCTCAAGTCTTTGAAAGTACCGTTAATTTGTTTGCAGATCGGACGTTTTCTAATTGCTATCAACACAAAACGGGGGTAACCGCGTAATTCAAAAGATTCTGGTCTTGTCTTCACTTCAAGGGATAGTATCAATTATCTAAATGAACAAGTGTTCCACATTGACAAATTGCAAGACGAAAGGAACGAAATGTTTTCGCAAAACTTGCCACTTCCCGCCAATCCAGTCTGGATTTAGTTAAAACCAACCCAACTTGATGAAAGAAAACAAAATCGCGAAGAAAAGTCATCAGTTTTATTTGGGAAATCCGAATTAATTCCGCGTGAATTCATAGGGGCAAAAAGGCACGAAAGATAGCCCTTCATTATCACGGCCCATCGTCTGGAAGGGAGAAAGAGACTTATCTAATTATTTCTGTTATGATAGTGGCCAAATTCAAATAATCCCCGCTAGATTCGATATGATTAAAGAAGGAAGGAGACCACTACTCAGTCACAGATTCGGATCCACGTTGCATGAGCCGATTCCGAAGACAGCATTCGAAATGAAAATAATTTCCTTCTGTGAAAAACTTAACAACGTGAGAAGAATTTATGACCAATACAAGCGATGGACGATCGTGCTCTGCTCGCTAACGGAAGCACTAGCTGAGAGTCCGACTTCATTAGTGAATCACTCATCGTGATGAGAGTAGCTATTCCATTGTCTTAAAGATAAGTTACCTCTAAGATGAGCTTTGAGGGGATGTGAGTTTATCCGCGGCGAGTTGTTGTCATTAAGTCAAATATATTTCCTGGCATTTTATTCTAATACTTTCTTCACACACTAAGAGATCGGACTCTTTGAAAGTCTAAATCAATCTTGTTAATGGTAGCGGTGGTGAATTTGGGTAATTTCTAGAACAATATATGTGATTAAGGATTAAAAGTTTGGAAAGAAAACGTTTCTTTAAGTCGGCATGCAAAGTCTGATATGGCGGGATCGATGAAGGCTATATATATCAATAATCAGGAGGTGGAGTATTTTGCACACGGCCAGTTACAGCACTACCCAGAAGGGAAAATATCCAAGTCGGGAGGTACCACTTCTAAAAAGTATAATCTGATAACGCGGTTGCATAAATGTGCTTGAGCGCGCCTTCGAAAAAGTGCAAACTCTGCTGATGTAATAATGTCATGTTGGTTAAAACGTTCATTTGAAACTAACATAATGTTTACATTCTTCCTTTTTGTAGTTTGTGGATAGCTTTGTGTTCTTTGGCTTAATGACATCACAGGAATGTAAATGTGATGATACACTGATTTTACTTTAGTACTTACAGTTTTATCATTTGCAGACAGGGTATATCCATTACTGTATGGTATCACGGTTTATATGGATGTAAGAAATGTACTTTACACTTACAGTTTTGTCATTTGCAGGTAGAATATTACTTTCTGATATCACAGTTTATATGTTTGTTGATGTAATGATACAAGAAATGAACTTTGAACTTGCATTTTTTTTCCATTTATAGGCAGGGTATTCCTTCATAATTACTGCATGAACTGTTTAAATATAAAATTAATAATTAATTTGGAATTTATTCATGACACCGTGGGCTGCATAATCAATCTTCGGAAACAATTCAGATTTGTGTAAAACACTGCAACAACTAACTAGCTAACCAGCATGAAGACAACACATTTTGTCAGAGCTAACATTTTGATGGCGATGATTATTGGTTACTAATGTGTTATGGCATTTGAATTGTTGTTGCGCTCAAAGACCGCAAAGCAGAACATTCAGCTTTCAGATAACAAAGACGATATATAAGCGATATGTAAATGATACACATTTGGGCAATTCTTATTCTGTCTTTGATTTCTAACAAGACTATTGAACACTTTTTTAAAACGCAACTATTCCTCATTATTTTTGTTTGTTCATTCATTGATAAGAGAGAGGGACAGACAGTTATTTTACACGAAATTACATTATTTCATACTCTGTCCAACTCACACAAAAGCGATTATTAAAGGAGATTTTATGAGATAATTATTTCACAAAAGTTGTGACGTCCTTAAAATTAAATTGTCAGGTTTGTAAATTGAACTTGGTTTCAAACATATCATCTATACTCGCAAAAAGGTAACTTAACAGAAATACTACATGTACAATTTATACGATGACATTAATCTATACCCAATCTTGCTCCAGTACGAGTTGCACTAGTTGTAACATATTGATGGTCAACAGCTTATATTTACTATCTCTTACAAATACACTTAAATATTGCCTTTTCATCACTCCTCCAGATAAAGTTTGCACTAATAACAAAACATTTAGTAAACATTAAGGAAAAGCGATATTCTGAAATATTAACTAAACGTGTTAATATAATATCCTAGTAAAAATTGTGGATCGTATATGAAATTAATGTATCGTAAAAACGTGGTTATAAAGAATGGTGTTCAATGTCCGTCTGAATGCAGGAATTATGGCATTCTCAGGGTACCAGTGATTTCTTGTTAATTGTAACAATGATTGTCCACGAAATCGGGGTGAGGATTGCTCCACAATCAAACGTAAGCAGTGCCCATGATACAATTTGACTTAACATGCTTCTTCGACTTTAGGAATACGGCTAGCATACACTTTCACTTAGCAAAGGTGTACACAAATTGATAATGTTCCACTGCACTCAAATCTAAATACGGCATACTTGCACAATTAACCTTTCCTGTGATTAATAGATAAAAGTCATAACTAGCCATGAATCATCTTTATTATTTCATTGATAAATCAAGAAACAGATACTCAAATATATGCCCAGACAACAAATTAAGGAGACTGCTGATTTTTATGAAATTACTACAAAACGATGTTAATGAAGATTAATGAATTATTGGCATCAAAATACCAATTCTTCCCAAATTTGTGGCTCAATTCAAAACTACAATTACACATTATTTAATATTATGTAAATGATATCTACGATATCTTTACTAACTCACATTTGTCGATTAACATTTTAAGTAAATAAATTTAAGACCTGCAATTGCAGGGAGGAAACACTCTGTCGGAATTTTCCAACCAAGTATGGATCAGCATGTGTGATTTCCCAGCAGCTACACTCCCTCGACGCCAATTCGTTCAGTATCGACTCGCATTCTCACTGTTACCAACCATTGCTTATTCATGGTCGGGACACAACGTGCTTTCGTGTAAAAATATCGTCTATTTCGAGCAAGTTTACGTGTGTTTGGGTCAGACAAGTGTTCAATGCAATTAAACATAACAAATTAATCTCCTTGTATTATCGGATTTCCTCTCAGTGTAACTTACACATATTCCGCTAAAATGTGTGAGGAATATGAATTGCTTCATATGGTAAACGAAGAGGGCTTTTCATTGGATTAAGCCACCAAACAATGACAATGAATGAATTTAAAATTCACATGTTCATACATCTTCAACATTGATTATGACCAGACACCTTTCCTCGATACATATAGTTTATAGTCTTTGTGGAATGTTTTTCTGTATATTGTGGAAGATGTTTGCCGTGTCAAACTCTCTAATCTTTAAAAAAAGCTGCTGAGCAATCTTTTCCAAGCTCATTGAGTTCACACTGTGGAGATAATTGCGTTATGCAATAACTATCTATTACATATATGTGTCATCTTGATGTGTCTTAGAGTTGTTGTTCATTGCTACATCCACGACCTCCGATTTGAACAGATTTCAGACAGGGATGCATATAGACGGACCAATATATGCAGTAATGTCCCGCTTTGACTTACATATATTGACTTCAGGACGTGCAGACAGTCACCATATCACCATTAACAACTATGAATAAATTAACAGCACTGTACTCATAACTGAAAATCAGCATTGAATTAGTCACTATGAACTTTATGCTTCTTTCATGCTTCAATATCTTTGTTTGCAGTCGACAGTTTTAAGACGCGCCAGAGGTGTAAGAGTAAACAGTCAATACAACAGCGCAAATTACATAATTTAGTGCGTAAAATAAGGGCATACCAGATCAGTACAGAATGAATTTTAGATAAATTGCTTGTCAGTTTTTATTTCAAAAGGCAATCTGGAGATCAAAGTGTATCAAACATAACTCTCATCGTGATATTATCTTAAATGACAGTGTTCGTTTGTTTAAATATAAGAGTTTTTTTATTCACAAACCCTTGCCTTCCACTGTAAAATATAAGTTTGATTTTATTTATGTAGTTACATGGATTCCGTCACCATCCGTCATCGAAAGGCAATATATGGCATAACATTTTATGAAGGCAGATTAGAGAGAAAACTTCATATATATTATGAACTTCATAGTTCATAGTGCAATATTACACATAAAACCTTCATAGTTATAGTGTACATGTAATATTAAACACAAAACCTTATTATTTTATCCTAAAAAGTTAAAGTAATGGACTTTACCTATAAGAAATAAAATCCTGCGGTGGATGCTATTTTCATAGAGAAACATACAACCATTAACAGTTCCGTAATGCTTAAAATGTAACCTATATGTCGAGTGCTTATTTCTATTCATGATGCGTATAATTTAATACACTTTCTGAATCTAAATTATTTGAAATGTTAATGTACAGAACACAAAAATATCAAAAACTAACATTGTTATAAAACAGCACACAATTGTCAGCAGAAATGCCGTGAATCTTATCTAAAGGATCGGTCTCAATGACCTTCTGTATTAGTACATAGGTTGCTGTCAATTTTATCAAATAATAGGCTGTACGATGGCTACTGTATTAGCAAATATGTCGCAATGAATCTCACCAGCGCAGACTGCTGGTATAATACATACGCAGCTGTTAACCTTACCACAACGTACACTGTTAATAACCTGCTGTGTTACATGCAGTACATAATCTGCTGTTAGCACGACCACAACGTGCACTGTTACTAACTTGCTGTGTTAGTACATAAGCAGCTGTTAGATTTACCAAAACGTACCTGAAAGATATTACATGTTTCCTAATTTGGTTAAAAGGAAACAATTACTATCCTCAAGCTCGACCGAAGTGCTGATACATGTATCAATATTTACGTCTGCGTTGCAAACCAGCAACTATATACCTTTTGCACCTGTGTCTGTGACTACTTATGGTGTTATCTATGATTAATTATACTTGTCTATGATTACTTACACTTGTATGTATCCGCTATCTTGCTACCGAATAATTATTATGTTATCATTATTACACTTATTTGTTTGCTACCGTTGGTGGTAAATGAGAAATAAAAAGTCTGAAGTCTGAATAACCTGCTGTGTTAGTACATAAGCGGCTGTTAGCATCACTACAACGTACGCTGTTACTAACTTGCTGTGTTAGTGCATAAGCGACTGTTAGTCTCACCACAACATATGTTGTTAATAACCTGCTGCTTAGTACATACTAGTAATCTGCTGTTAGTCTCCCCAACACTAACGCAGTTAATAACCTGCTGTGTTAGTACATAAGCTTCTATCTAGCTCAGCACACTTTCTGTGTCCTGTGTTATTATACAAGCTGCTATCAGCCCTATCGGAACTTGATGTGTTGGTATATAACTTGTTATTTAACATAGACAACTATCAACTTTATACCACAACATTCGATGTTATGAACTCGTGTTGCTAACACAAAGACGACTATGAACTTCACGTACGTGGATAATCTCCTGCTCTATTAGTAAGCGAACTGTACTCAACCTTCTGGTGTATAATCAGATCCAATATACATGAAGTCTGAGCAAACTTTTCATAAATAATAGTATTATAAATTATTGGTGTGCCTTAAAACAGCACAATGCACACTCATCGTTATAATGGTTATATTACTCAGTATATTTATTGAGACATTCTGGTATCTACATGTACATGTATATATAATTCACTTAAGTAATATGTAATGAAGCTATCCACTGCAGGAATGAAGATCATAGATGATGTTCCTTGCTCATAGATATTTGAGTATTAAATGCTAATACACTGGGGCGGAAAATTATCGCATGTCTTCGTCAAGAGAAACGTAATTCAGAAATGAAATCAACTATAAGATGTGACAAAATTATTGGTAGCCTATTTCATATGTGATGACGGAGTCGACATTGAGACCTTCACTGCTGAATTGGCTGAAACATTCAAAGGCAGGCAACTCTTTCTCCACTGGACTTGGATATCACAGCTTTTTACGTAAACGGGTTTTTGCAATAGGTCATTGTTTTAATATCATAGCACTTACGGCATGCATATATGTAAATCCACGACAACAAAATTAACATACTAAACTACGTTTGATTTCTCTCTCGCAACATCAGACATGCACATAGTTATAATACGATGAGGAAATTAAACACATATATTTTATGATACATGGAGGTTTTGATATATTCAACGTTATTCACATTTATTGTGCATCACATCGTTGTGATTGTCTGCTGTCGAAGAGCGTTCAAATCGTCGTTTAAAACAACAAAATAATACAAAATGACGAAGCAAAATAACTAATTCAACGAGAATACATTTTAATTTTAATTTCTCACAATATTCCAGTTTTCTGTAGAAAGATACACTATGTGGCTGCGTTTTGAGACCAATGACAGTTGTGGTAGAGCCGCCAGTCGTACGATTGATTGAATACACGTGAAGAATGCGAGGCGACATTAAAAACGTAAGTGGGTACTACTCACCAATGAAATGTGCTCCCGACTGTTTACCAGAACACTGTACACGCCGTTTCCTTTGAAAAGTGTTAGTGAATGGAAGTTGAGCGATGCCGTGAAGAGAACGGGGCCATTCCTTTCTGATAATAAAGCCTATTTGTTCTGACTGGAATCTCTATGTTGTCTCTCACAGTGTGTAGTTGCAAGATTCAGGGGCTAATTCCATCTAAGACGTAGGAAAACGAAGATGTCTCGTATGTCGTCTTTGAATCAGCCTGCCAGCCGATTCATGTGCCCAGTGTTAAAACAACTCTTTCCTTTGAGTTTTACTATTGATTTTTACTGCCGAATATGACACACTATTTTAGTTACCTGCGTCTCCTCGGTTGCTGACTGCACAAAACACACTCACATCTTCCGACTGGTTTCAAGGTCAGTAGTTCATAAAACAGACAAGTCTACGAGTCTATTAAAGTCTTTTAGATGTATCGTACTGTCCCTGTTTATCTTCGTTTGACCACAAGAAGCTGGTTGATGTACTAATCTAATTAATTAATATACTTGTGATTGTATAAGAAATAAGATTTTTGTATGGGAGGGGTTGGAAGATTTTTAGCATACCTACACTTTTTATAGTCTCATGGCATCCGACAACATATTTTCTTCTTAGATACTTCCCTATAAACTATTGTTATTCAGGGTACGTTTGATTTTTATATAATTACAGGAATATTAAATGTACTTAAAAGGGGAAGATTTATGTTCATTGGAATGTTTGCGGCCATAATTTTAAATTGATAAAATATTAAATATTTCTGCATAATATTTTTTTAACTCTTGACTCATGCAGTGTTGTCATTTTCTCCAAAATTGTCTGCAAACTATGTATTTTCGAAACGCGGATTTGCAAGGCTCCAATTTGTTTTATGTCTACATCTGTATGTTATTTCACTCAAATAAATAGGCTGAAATTCGCGACTCTCAATGTAATTTCCACGTCATTGAAAGTGTTATGATAAAGTCCTGGTACTCAAACCATGTACTTCTGACGTTGCGTTAGTGTTTTTGCGACATACAATGAATAATGAGGCCGCAATTCTAGACTTCAATATATTCCACACAATGAACTAGACATGTAACATTCGTGTCATGTAGACAGTAACGACTGAATACTAATCTAAAGATGTCATGAGTTTCAAAACCGTATGACACGTTTTGGCACGTAAGTGCATACCTAACTACCTACAACGTCCACTTACATACCTACATATATACCTACCTACCCCCCCCCCCATCCCAAACACACTTCTCCCTCCCCCCCCCACCACGCATACATGCATACATTGGAGCCTTGCTCTGTAGACATTTGAATGTCAGCAGGAAGATTTATATTCGATTCTGTAGGATACATGAAGCCAATTATCAAAATTAATACAATCAGCGACCTTTACTCCAGCTGAACACAAAACAATACACCTGTACATCTGACGGATGCCCCCCCCCCCTACACACACACACACAGACATCATGCCACCACACTTGTATGTAACAGCAGCTGTGACGGTCATGGTTGCATAATATAATTTTCTTCTCTCGTGAATAAGTTTGATATTTAAGTCACGAATCACACTTCCACGATTCGGCTGGCATAATATTTCAAACTTTTAAAATACGTGAACAGGTTGTGTCTGTCATCAAATATCAGTTTGGTCAAGTATACTTCACAAGTGTCAAACATGTCAAAAAGATCACAATGAGAAATATAGATTTCTACTCCTCAGTGCTGTATCGACCATTGGAATAACTCTTTATTATTTTTTTAAAAATAATCAAATACACTGTTGAGCTCCCTCCTGCACTCGGAACCCAAACCGGTGTTGAGTGGAACTGAACCCGTATTTCCCTTCCGCGTCATGGACATACGAATGCAATCACTAGACGTCTTTACGAAAGTTCTTGGATGAATTATATTTCGGTTCAACCTTTCTTTAGTTAACAATTTAGCTACTGTGTTTCAGCGAAAGAACCTTAAAATGACAGATTTAGCAATATTTTGTACTTTCGATTCAGCCAGGCATGGCTTGTTTTCAAGATAGGTAGGATACCTCTCACTAGTTTACAGTGTCTTAGCTTTTGTTGATTTGAAACTTTAGAAGTGCCGCTGATAGATCACGTTTCTGACCCATCAGATTAATCAAGCTGGTGTTTGGTCCGAGTAGAGTTAACATGCAGATGGCCAATGCGTTTTATTTAATATTAAGCCCAAATTAATGTTTCCTTCAAGTACCAACAGCGGGATCTTTAAAAGCGGTAAGAAGTAGCAATTTTAACCACAAGTATCAACCGTGAAGAGGATTTTGACGGCACCATGTTGAATGAATTATGGCCTTTGTAAACCACCATCTTAACCAAACACTTTAAACACTTTCGAATAACACAAGGCATTTATATTCCGGCCACAACACTGCATGCTTGAAGTAGCACCAGCGGTGCGATGCCGGTTTATGCTCAAAGAAATCGTCCATCTTTTAAACAAACCATTTGCCCTTTGACCTCAACTGACCAACACTGCCCCATGCATGTTTGCTATTCACTAAATCGCTCATCGATGAAGCACCGTGGCAAGAGACAAAGGAATAAATTTACAATTAATTGAAAACGGTGATTGGCAGATTATGGATACCATCTGTGAAAAAGTTGCTCCCGGAAAATATTGTTTGCATTTTTACGGGGAGCGTTTGATGTCGACCTCGCAGTCTTGCATAGGTCTTGCATAGAAGCAATTGTTTACGAAGGCAGCTTATTCACAACACTCATTGTCCCGTTTTCAAAGCTACCCTTGAAGGCACATCTGTTACGACATGTCGGAAACTGGTCTGACCTCGGCGGCCGCGAGATCTCCCGAGACTTCACAATTCGGTCGTTAGATCACGCTCGAGCTCTCGTCGTATTTGTATTTATTCAGTAATTGAAGATCAATAACTCGCCTCTGATTGTAATTTGAACGCTCCGTTTGCTGTCTAATTTCCGAGTATTTGCCAATCTCTAAAAGAAGTAACTTGTCGTAAATCCCATTTGCACTGCGTATCTCTTAAGCTGTAACAGAAATTAGAAATAAACTAGAAGGAATTTATCGGGAGAAAGAGGTGCGATAGGGAAAGTAGTCTGTATCTCAAGGAAAACATTGTAAAATCGTTAAACACGTAAGGGAATAGTTTTTCATTTGATTGTAATTTCAGAATCATTCCTCTGTTTGCTAAGAAATACACAGGCAACGAGGTGATTCGCTATCAAAACTAGACGAAGGAAACGACTCAAGTATTCTAACGTCCCAACTCATTCTCGGCGTTGTTGTTATTGTGAAGCGTGCATTAGTATTCAACTCATTTATAATTTATTCATTTTGTACATGCGATAAGTTCCTAAACGAACTATTGCGTATAATAAATTGTTGCTAAGAAAAGTTCTTTAAACTTTTATCCGCTATTATGAAATAAAATCTGTTATATGTAAGATACTATAAAATATAAAAATATATATGTTGTTAAAGGGACATGATCACAGTTGCATCTCCAATACCGAACAAAAAACTAAAAAACCGTTCAAGTTGGTCTGACTAAAACATCGATACATCAATTAAATAACGGCGAAATCCTATTGCAAATAATGGACCGTTAACTACTGTTTATTCGCCGAAAAGTATACTTACTCGAACTCGACAATAATTAACTGCTATCCGTTCTCTATTTTAGTGACGTCATCGTTTTATGGGTAGTAACTAAAACGGTGACAAGCCAAAACGGTGACACGCCAAACTTGGCGAAAATCTACGGACAATTCAGTGTAATGATCGAT